>CM055081.1:4275654-4420187 GCA_029204045.2 Tillandsia leiboldiana
GGTCACGCCCCGGGGCGATACTGCGCCCCGGCTCGCCAACAGATCCGCCGCCCGTACGGGAAGCCCCGTATAGGCGTAGCGACTAACCTGCAAAGAAACATCTACACTAGCAGATATCAGAGCTGAAAGAGAAAAGCTGGAAGAAATACATAAAATAAGACTACAACTTTTAAATATACAGACCATCCTCACCAGAATACAGGAGTCTCTCATAAAAGCAGGAAAGGAAGGTACAACTCAAAACCTCACTACAAAAGTCACTCGACATAACACACACCAAAATGGAACTGGGGTACATCTACTCACACACAGAAGACGACAGGAGGGGATCTATCTCGCGACGCCCTTACCTCGGTCAGAAGGAGCTGGATCAGCAACAGGAGCTGCAGGAACTGGAGCAGAAGTCCCTGGGGAGAAAACACCACGACGGGTGTGAGAACTACATCCCACAGTAGTTCTCAGTGGGTGCCGCCAACAAGCCCGACGGTCTGCCCACTAAGTCTACCAGAGGCAAAAGTAACATATGCAGTGCTATAAGGAAAGCTAGGAAAGGTAACTCTACAGCTACTATGCCTCTATCTAGATGCTCAACAGTGGAACAGAAAGAACATAATGCCACAACTAACTCTCATCCCTGATCACCCAATCAAAACTGACTGCCACAACGGGTCCAGTCAAACCTGCGCCAACCTACTGCCGTTACGTCCCGGAGGAGCGGACTTACGTAGGGCGTCCGTGGCTGCCAACGAAAGCACAGCCAGAGGGACCACTGCAACGACAAGTCGCTAAAGAACATCTCAAACTCACACCGGTACACAACCGGTCTCGCCTACTCCGGAGTGGCCCTCGAGGGGAGCGACCCGCTCGAGTCAAAGTAACCCATAAGTATCACTGTATAGTATCACTGTAAAGCTCAAATGTGGCTCATGCAGGCTATGATCCAATCTTCGATCAATAAGATCGACTACCAAACAAATCACTGTCTCACACACTAGCTGGAATCTACACAGCTGAAACCACTGTCTCTCTGACAGTTTCCAAGAACCCAGATCTACCATCACTATCACTCTCCCAAAGAAATCAAATCTACAGACTGCTATCAACTCCACTCGGTCCCCAGACACGAGTGCAAATGCATCCCACAACCGACCGACCTCTCGGCCCACAACTCGGGCGAGGAAAAGCTAAGTCCAAGGTGAAATAAGTATCGTGATGTGGAATGTCTAGAGCAATAAAAACCTAGCCCAAGTTGGAGTTTTTCTACAGACTGGCTGAACTGATACATATGACAGGGGTGTAGGTCAAATTCCAAGATTTCATTACTTAACATAGTGCAGGAATCAAAAGATTCAACAACTGATATACAAGATACAACATGACAGTTTTTCACATGCTAATACTCCAATTTCTAACATGCATGATCCTACACACATAGAATTAGTACACAGTCCAGAGTTCTTGGAAGCAAGGTCACCCACCTGAAAGTGCTAACTGTCCAAAATGGCACAGCTGAGAAAGCCCACAACTGTCAAATCACAAATCCCACCAAGCCAACATCACGGTAGAAGTGCTCACAAACTCCTGGGTACAAACATACACCAAAATTACACTTTAATTCACACAAATTCACATTCCCCAAAATCTGTGGTGAACAGTCCCACTAACACGAAATTTTCACCTGAAAAACTTCCTCCAAAAATTCCAATAAAAATATGACGGCGATCCTCGCGAAGAGTAGATGTCGATAGAGTCCTGAAACGTCGAATTCCGATGTCCGGATGAGGAGATAAAATCCGACAAGTAGGTGCTGTCCAAATCAACCAACAGTCGCAAAGGGGGTTAAAAATGTACCCAGAACCCCAAGAAAAGCTCGGATCCAGAAAAAGTGTCCAACACGAAAAATGTAGATTTACCTCTTACGAAACCGTCACCGCAGAAATCGTCCAAAATAATGTCGGGGTAGCCCGGTAGACCTCCCGGACTAAACTGCGACGGAAATGGGCCTCCAACAGTAGATCGTCGCTCCGCACCCCGATGCAGAAGTCGCCGTCGTCGCGGCCTCCAAAAATCCTGAGCTTCCGCCAAAAGATGCACAAGAGGGAGAGAAACAACTTTGGTGAAGGGCTCCAAGTGAAAAGCTTTCGGGAAAAGCTTCAAAACGAGGCCCCTTGAGGCCTTTTTATAGGCCTCACCCGAAACAGCCCGGAAAAACAAGTCAATGGGCTTTGGGCCCAAAATTTCGGGCGCCGGAACATTCGGGCGGCTACAGTGTTGGGCCGGGCCCAACACTGTTCACGCCCGAATCCACCAGGAGCCGCCACGTGGCCCGCCGAACAGCAAACAGCTGTTCGGCCCACCCGCTGGCTGCCACGTGGCCCGCCCCCGCACAGTGAGGCGGTTGGCGCCCGCCAATCAGCGGGCGACACGTGTCCACCCCGGTTGACCCGCTGACCGGTCGGCGGCCGCGCCGGGCGCGCGGCATGGCCCCGACGTGGGCACGCGCCCCGAGGCACCGACCCCGACTCCGTGCGCCGCGCACGGTGCGCCCGCGAACCAGAGGGCGACACGCGTCCCCTACACCCGGTCCACGCATTCAACAGGAATTCAGTGGACCGCGCCGCATGCACCGACCAACCGGAGGCTGCCACGTGGCCCCGCATTGGTCCATGCACCGCCGCGCTCACCCGGTAGACCGCGCGCCTTGCGCCCGCCAATCAGGCGGTGCCACGTGTCCATGCGCGGGTCTGTGCACCCCGCCGCGCAGCTCTGTGGACCGCGCATCCTGAACCGGCCAATGACAGGCCGCCACGTGGCATCCCGGCGGTCTACGGCCCCTCCCATGCACCATTTTCCACTGAAAACTTCCGGGAGTCCGTTTTTGGGCATCCGGACTCAGAAATAAACAAGCAAATAGCCGTTTTTCAAGCGTTTTTCCGTGCTGAATCCATTTCCCGACCTCTGTTGGGCCTAATTCTTTTCCGAAATTTCGGCAAACTCAGCCGAAGGCCTACACAGCTAATAATAACACACAGGGTCCATCTGTGGCATCCCATTGACGCACCATGGGCCAGATACACCAACGCTAGGTGCTCTAACAGTGGATTCATCGGAAGAACGCTGCATGGGAATTTGGGGCCACTACATCCTCCCCCACTAAAAGGAAGTTTCGTCCTCGAAACGAAGTAAGGTAGAACAGGCGTACCTCAACCAGTAGTCTCGAACAGAAAGGGTAAGCAGATCTCATCTCTGTCTCTAGCTCCCAAGTAGCCTCTCGCTCATCGTGATTGCTCCATAAGATCTTCACATACGGAATGGTCCGGTTGCGCAATTCCCTCACCTCACGAGCAAGAATCCGCAACGCCGCTCCTCGTAAACCAGGTCCTCACCGATCTCCAAGGGAGTGAAGTCAACCACATGCGACGGATCAAAGACATATCTCCTCAGGGCTGAGACATGAAAAACATCGTGTACACCGGCCAAACGTGGAGGAAGAGCAACTCTATAAGCCACAGGGCCTACCCTCTCAAGTACCTCAAAGGGTCCACAAAACGGGGACTAAGCTTCCCACGCACTCCAAATCTCCGGACCCCTTTCGAATGCGAGACCTTTAAGAATACAAGGTCACCAATCTGAAACTCCAGGTCTCGCCGTCGAGTATCTGCATAACTCCTCTGACGACTCTGGGCTACCTCAAGGTGTCGACGAACAACTCTGACCTTCTCCTCAGCCTCCAAAAGAAGATCAGGTCCCAAAGTCTTCCTCTCACCCACGTCACTCCAATACAAGGGTGACCGACACTTGCGTCCATACAACGCCTCAAACGGAGCCATCTGGATGCTCGCCTGATAGCTGTTGTTGTACGCAAACTCAACCAAAGATAAGTGTCGGTACCACCCCCCTCCAAAATCCATAACGCACGCTCTCAGCATATCCTCAAGGGTCTGTATAGTGCGCTCAGACTGGCCATCAGTCTGTGGGTGGAATGCAGTGCTGAATCTGAGCTGGGTCCCCAAAGCTGACTGTAAACTCCCCCAGAATCGTGACACAAACCTCGGATCCCGATCTGAAACAATCGATCGCAGGTATCCCGTGTAGCCTCACTATCTCGTCCAAATACAACTGTGCCAGACGCTCCAGTGACCAAGTCATCTGAACAGGCAAGAAATGCGCTGACTTGGTGAGTCTATCAACAATAACCCAAATCGCGTCGGCTCCACTCTGCGCTCTCGGCAGCCCTGTAACAAAGTCCATGGTGATGTGGTCCCATTTCCACTCGGGAATTGGAAGACTTTGCAACTTGCCAGCAGGAACCCGGTGCTCTGCTTTCACTTGCTGGCAAGTTAAACAGTGAGCCACGAATCTTCCACGTCCCGCTTCATTCCGGCCACCAAAATGTGCCTTAAGGTCCTTATACATCTTAGTACCAACCAGGATGAATGGTATAAGGTGTATAATGAGCCTCACCCAAAATCAGGTCTCTGATCTCTGAATCCGAAGGCACACACACTCGGTCCCTGTACCGCAGTACTCCCGAGCTATCCACTGTAAAATCCCCTATAAGATCTGCCTGAATCTGTGATCTAATCCTCTCCAAGTGGGGGTCCTCACTCTGCGTCTCCCTAATCCTGTCCAACAGAGTGGGCTGCAAGACCATAGACATCAGTCTAGCAGAGACCCCAGGGGATACAACCTCAATCTGGAGTCGTCTCAACTGCTCAATCACACGGGGCCTGCTGCGTGACCAACATGCTCAAGCTCTGCACTGACCTCCGACTCAAAGCATCTGCTACCACATTGGCCTTGCCGGGATGATAGAGGATACTCACATCGTAATCCTTCAGTAACTCCAACCACCGGCGTTGCCTCAGGTTCAGCTCCTTTTGAGTAAACAGATACTTTAAGCTCTTATGATCCGTGTAGATCTCACAATGCTCACCGTAGAGGTAATGCCGCCACAACTTCAATGCGAACACCACAGCTGCCAGCTCTAAATCATGAGTAGGGTAATTCTTCTCATAATCCTTTAGTTGCCGTGAAGCATAAGCAATTACCCTCTCATGCTGCATCAAGACACAACCCAAACCGCTGTGCGAGGCGTCACTGTAAATCACGTAGCCATCACCCATCACTGGCAGTGTAAGAACTGGTGCTGAAATCAGTCTCTTCTTCAGCTCCTCAAAACTCCGCTGACACTGCTCAGTCCAAATGAACCTCATCCCCTTCCTAGTCAAACAGGTCAGGGGAGTAGAGAGCTTCGCAAAGCCCTCTACAAACCGACGGTAGTAGCCAGCCAAGCCCAGAAAGCTCCGGACCTCAGTCACCGTCGTCGGTCTCGGCCAATCCCGAACTGTATCAATCTTCGTCGGGTCAACTGCCACTCCTGCGGCTGATACCAAGTGGCCCAAGAATGCAACCTCCCGAAGCCAAAACTCGCACTTCTTAAGCTTGGCATACAGCTTCTTCTCACGTAGAAGCTGCAGCACTATCCTCAAGTGCTCCTCATGATCCACATCGCTCCGGGAGTAGATCAAGATGTCATCAATGAACACAACCACAAACAAGTCTAAGTACGGCTGAAATACCCGGTTCATCAAATCCATGAAAGCAGCTGGGGCATTAGTCAAACCAAACGGCATAACCGTAAACTCATAATGCCCATACCGGGATCGAAAAGCCGTCTTAGGGATGTCCTCGGCCCTCACCCTCAACTGTGGTAACCTGACTGAAGATCAATCTTCGGAAAACACTGTGGCTCCCTGCACTGATCAAATAAATCATCTATCCGTGGAAGAGGGTACTTGTTCCGGATGGTCACTTTATTCAACTCCCGATAATCCACACACAAACGAAGCGACCCATCCTTCTTCTTCACAAATAAAACTGGCGCTCCCCACGGAGAAACACTAGGCCTGACAAAGCCCCTATCCATAAGATCCTGAAGCTGGGCCTTCAACTCCCTCAACTCGGCAGGTGGCCATCCTATAAGGCGCCTTCGAGATTGGTGCGGTTCCCGGTACCACATCAATCACAAACTCCACCTCCCTCTCCGGCGGCATCGTCATCAACTCAGGGGGAAACACATCTGGGAACTCGCGGACAACAGGAATATCCTCGAGTCCCAGTGCCGCCGTAGGCACCTCCACAATCGTCGCTAAGAAAGCGGTGCAGCCCCTACTAATCAACCGCCTAGCCCTCGCCGAAGAAACAGTCATCGCAAAGAATGTGCTCTGGCAGCCTCTGAAGACAAACTCCTCCTGTCCAGGCTCGCGGAGGGTCACCGTCCTCTCTCTGCAGTCTATAACAGCATAGTACCTCGACAACCAATCCATACCTAGCACGACGTCGAAATCCTGGAGCTGCCGCAAGACAAGCAAGTCTGCCGGCAAAATCCAGGATCCCAACTGCACAGGGCAATCCCTACAATACTCCTCGACATGCAAGACATGATCTGGTATCTGAACCTCTAATGCATGCGATAAAGAAACTACCTCTATACCATGAAGGGATGCAAATGCTCTACTGATAAAAGAATGCGATGCACCGGTATCAAAGAGAGTACGAGTACGAACTGCAGAAATCAAAATAATACCTGCGACGACATGCTCTGCTGCTGTAGCATCCTCTACCTGAGCGGCATAGACTCGACCGCTCGGCGCCGGGGGATGTCGCTCTGGCTGTCGCGAGGACGATGGAGCAAAATCTGGCCTACCGGAGGTCGCCGAAGGTCCTGCTGACTGACGAGGAACGAAGGATGCAGAAGCTGATGAAGGAGCTGGGTAACCTGCCCTGGGGCACGCCCTCGCGAAGTGACCGGTCTGCCCGCAACGGAAGCAGCGGTCCCGACCCTGCGGGCACTGGGCTGGTGAGTGCGGTCCTCCACAGATGATACAACGGTCGGGGCGCGGCTGCCGCGAAGTCTGCTGCTGCTGCGAAGACTGCTGCTGCTGCGTAGACTGCTGCTGTCGAGGTGGTCGACGCTGCTGCTGCTGCTGGAACTGACGAGATCCCCCAGATCTCTGCCGCCCCTGATACCCCCGTCCCTGAGAGTGGAAACGGGGTGGTCTCGGGGGTCCCTGCCTACTCGACTGCCCCTCCTCAAACTGCGCGGGGCGCTTCGCCCCAGGAGTCACAACGGGGCTGGAGTCACCTCTGCCATCACGGCCTCACCACCCTCCACATAAAGTGCCTGCTCCATCGAGGCCTCTAAAGTCTGTAATCTGAGGGAGCGGACCAACTGATAAATGTCCCGACGCACCCCTCTCTCGAACATGTAGATCCGGTGGGTCTCATCTCTGGCCACGTGGGGCATACTAGCCAACAGCCGATTGAAATCGGCTATGTACGCATGTACGGGCCTATCTCCCTGGCGGAGATTCCTCAGCTGCTCCTCCAAGCTCTGTCGAACACTCTCGGGAAAGAAGGCCCCAAGAAGCATACCGCGAAACTCTGCCCAAGAGATAAACTGGGTCCCAGGCGGACCTGCGGGTCGCACACGCCGCCACCATGCCTCGGCGTTGCTCTCCAGAAAATGAGTAGCCAACAGAACTCGAAACCTCTCATCAATAAAAAGGCTCTCGAAATGGCGCTCCATAGCTGTAACCCAAGACTCAGCCGCCCACGGCTCAGCACTCATGCCCGAAAAGCGGGGTGGATCAAACTTGCGAAACCTCAACAAAAGACCCACCAAAACCTGCTGCTCTGCCAAAGTCAAAGATCCCGTCGTCCCAGACGGTGGCCTACTGGAAACAGGCTCAGCCGGAACTGCTGGTGCAGGCTGCACAACCGGGGGTGCCACCACAGGGGAAGAAGGCACCGGAGAACTCTCAGGGGGTACCACCGCCGGCTGCGCTCTCTGCTCCAACAAGAGCGTCAACCGACTCACAGCCTCCTCCTGGCGTCGAGACGCCTCAGTCAACTGTGCCACCTGGGCACGGAGCTCCAAAACCTCGCTCTGCTGTCCCTGCTCCGAGTCCTCCTGCTCGGGCTCAGAGGACGAAGGCTGCGAACGCGTCACCATCGAGCGTCGAGGAGGCATCCCCACCTGAGGGACAAGGCAAACAATCAGAACCCAAATCATCTCTCGACCCAATCTAGCGAAAGTCAGAAGGCATGTCCCCCTTTCCGAAGTACTATGTTGTCTGCAGCCAACATAGTTGCCACCGAAGGAAGACATGTCGATCGCTCACCCCGAACCGCTCGGGAGAGTTAGAAACCCAATCAGGACTCTCGCTAAAGTCACGGCTCTCACGCGAGTCATCCTAGGGTCCAACCACAAGCCTAGGGTTCCTAAGTCCTCCAAGACCTACATCCTAGGCTCTGATACCACTCTAATCTGTCACGCCCCGGGGCGATACTGCGCCCCGGCTCGCCAACAGATCCGCCGCCCGTACGGGAAGCCCCGTATAGGCGTAGCGACTAACCTGCAAAGAAACATCTACACTAGCAGATATCAGAGCTGAAAGAGAAAAGCTGGAAGGAAATACATAAAATAAGACTACAACTTTTAAATATACAGACCATCCTCACCAGAAAACAGGAGTCTCTCATAAAAGCAGGAAAGGAAGGTACAACTCAAAACCTCACTACAAAAGTCACTCGATATAACACACACCAAAATGGAACTGGGGTACATCTACTCACACACAGAAGACGACAGGAGGGGATCTATCTCGCGACGCCCTTACCTCGGTCAGAAGGAGCTGGATCAGCAACAGGAGCTGCAGGAACTGGAGCAGAAGTCCCTGGGGAGAAAACACCACGACGGGTGTGAGAACTACATCCCACAGTAGTTCTCAGTGGGTGCCGCCAACAAGCCCGACGGTCTGCCCACTAAGTCTACCAGAGGCAAAAGTAACATATGCAGTGCTATAAGGAGAGCTAGGAAAGGTAACTCTACAGCTACTATGCCTCTATCTAGATGCTCAACAGTGGAACAGAAAGAACATAATGCCACAACTAACTCTCATCCCTGATCACCCAATCAAAACTGACTGCCACAACGGGTCCAGTCAAACCTGCGCCAACCTACTGCCGTTACGTCCCGGAGGAGCGGACTTACGTAGGGCGTCCGTGGCTGCCAACGAAAGCACAGCCAGAGGGACCACCGCGACGACAAGTCGCTAAGGAACATCTCAAACTCACACCGGTACACAACCCGGTCTCGCCTACTCCGGAGTGGCCCTCGAGGGGAGCGACCCGCTCGAGTCAAAGTAACCCATAAGTATCACTGTATAGTATCACTGTAAAGCTCAAATGTGGCTCATGCAGGCTATGATCCAATCTTCGATCAATAAGATCGACTACCAAACAAATCACTGTCTCACACACTAGCTGGAATCTACACAGCTGAAACCCACTGTCTCTCTGACAGTTTCCAAGAACCCAGATCTACCATCACTATCACTCTCCCAAAGAAATCAAATCTACAGACTGCTATCAACTCCACTCGGTCCCCAGACACGAGTGCAAATGCATCCCACAACCGACCGACCTCTCGGCCCACAACTTGGGCGAGGAAAAGCTAAGTCCAAGGTGAAATAAAGTATCGTGATGTGGAATGTCTAGAGCAATAAAAACCTAGCCCAAGTTGGAGTTTTTCTACAGACTGGCTGAACATGATACATATGACAGGGGTGCTAGGTCAAATTCCAAGATTTCATTACTTAACATAGTGCCGGAATCAAAAGATTCAACAACTGATATACAAGATACAACATACAGTTTTTCACATGCTAATACTCCAATTTCTAACATGCATGATCCTACACACCTAGAATTAGTACACAGTCCAGAGTTCTTGGAAGCAAGGTCACCCACCTGAAAGTGCTAACTGTCCAAAATGGCACAGCTGAGAAAGCCCACAACTGTCAAATCACAAATCCCACCAAGCCAACATCACGGTAGAGGTGCTCACAAACTCCTGGGTACAAACATACACCAAAATTACACTTTAATTCACACAAATTCCACATTCCCCAAAATCTGTGGTGAACAGTCCCACTAACACGAAATTTTCACCTGAAAAACTTCCTCCAAAAATTCCAATAAAAATATGACGGCGATCCTCGCGAAGAGTAGATGTCGATAGAGTCCTGAAACGTCGAATTCCGATGTCCGGATGAGGAGATAAAAATCCGACAAGTAGGTGCTGTCCAAATCAACCAACAGTCGCAAAGGGGGTTAAAAATGTACCCAGAACCCCAAGAAAAGCTCGGATCCAGAAAAAGTGTCCAACACGAAAAATGTAGATTTACCTCTTACGAAACCGTCACCGCAGAAATCGTCCAAAAATAATGTCGGGGTAGCCCGGTAGACCTCCCGGACTAAACTGCGACGGAAATGGGCCTCCAACAGTAGATCGTCGCTCCGCACCCCGATGCAGAAGTCGCCGTCGTCGCGGCCTCCAAAAATCCTGAGCTTCCGCCAAAAGATGCACAAGAGGGAGAGAAACAACTTTGGTGAAGGGCTCCAAGTGAAAAGCTTTCGGGAAAAGCTTCAAAACGAGGCCCCTTGAGGCCTTTTTATAGGCCTCACCCGAAACAGCCCGGAAAAACAAGTCAATGGGCTTTGGGCCCAAAATTTCGGGCGCCCGGAACATTCGGGCGGCTACAGTGTTAGGCCGGGCCCAACACTGTTCACGCCCGAATCCACCAGGAGCCGCCACGTGGCCCGCCGAACAGCAAACAGCTGTTCGGCCCACCCGCTGGCTGCCACGTGGCCCGCCCCCGCACAGTGAGGCGGTTGGCGCCCGCCAATCAGCGGGCGACACGTGTCCACCCCGGTTGACCCGCTGACCGGTCGGCGGCCGCGCCGGGCGCGCGGCATGGCCCCGACGTGGGCACGCGCCCCGAGGCACCGACCCCGACTCCGTGCGCCGCGCACGGTGCGCCCGCGAACCAGAGGGCGACACGCGTCCCCTACACCCGGTCCACGCATTCAACAGGAATTCAGTGGACCGCGCCGCATGCACCGACCAACCGGAGGCTGCCACGTGGCCCCGCATTGGTCCATGCACCGCCGCGCTCACCCGGTAGACCGCGCGCCTTGCGCCCGCCAATCAGGCGGTGCCACGTGTCCATGCGCCGGGTCTGTGCACCCCGCCGCGCAGCTCTGTGGACCGCGCATCCTGAACCGGCCAATGACAGGCCGCCACGTGGCATCCCGGCGGTCTACGGCCCCTCCCATGCACCATTTTCCACTGAAAACTTCCGGGAGTCCGTTTTTGGGCATCCGGACTCAGAAATAAACAAGCAAATAGCCGTTTTCAAGCGTTTTTCCGTGCTGAATCCATTTCCGACCTCTGTTGGGCCTAATTCTTTTCCGAAATTTCGGCAAACTCAGCCGAAGGCCTACACAGCTAATAATAACACACAGGGTCCATCTGTGGCATCCCATTGACGCACCATGGGCCAGATACACCAACGCTAGGTGCTCTAACAGTGGATTCATCGGAAGAACGCTGCATGGGAATTTGGGCCACTACAGAACATCAAGTACCCAATCAATGCCACTATTGGTCACGAGGACCTCAGGCTCATGCCACTATCTGGCACCTATCTGGCTGACATAACCCCGCACCTACATGTGCTATCTGGGGGCTCACGGGTCTTTCCTCTAGACCACTTTACCGGTAAAGAACACTGTGACGGTGGCCAAATCATCAGTGTACGTGAAGTACAGCGGTGCGTGGCGATCATAATGCTATGCTCAAGCTCGCGGTCCAACGACCGGGTAGTCGGCAACAAGCCGAGATCCCAACAGGGAAGCAGATGTCTGTATATATCAATCATGGGTCTATCATGCATATCTAGAATATAAAAGCATGTGTAACTCGAAGTAAATGCAGTATAATAAGCATCAGATATGATAACAAGCAACATGCATGATAAGACCATGTAAACAACTGTACTGAGATATATGAACTGATGAACAAGTATATGGGGTATGTCCAAATAAAGCAAATGTCAACAGACTATGAATATAAGGCATACATGCACAATCAGGGCTAAGTCAAGAACAGGTGTCCAACAAGACTAGAGCAACCAGAGGGCCGAAAATATAAAGCCCGGACCGAAGATAAACCCACCTCAATGTAGGCAGATCCCGAATCCCGCTAGACTACTGGGATGCTGGTGCTGAACTGCTGGGCCCTGAACAATAACTGTAATCAGTAATCGACTCACTCATACCCAACCCGACAACACTACAAAGTCAGTATATATACGGGGAACTTAGCCAAAACTAGGCTTTTATCTCATTTCCCGGAAATCCACTGAACCACTAACTATGACCCGCCAACTGTCTACAAGTGTCCAAATACTACAAAACTTCACCTGCTAACCCCTAACAACCCATTTTAGATGTTCGGGCAGACAGGGACCAAATCGTAAATATCTGTGTTGAAACGTTGCCATAAATACTCGCGAAACTCCCGAAAAGCCGATTTTGGTTTCAGAGGCTCCCGACGAAAAACCAATGTCACTGGACCAGCCAGGACAGCGTCGGAAAAGACCCGAGAAAACTAACAATAACTATAACATGCTCTCTCACATCGAAGTACGCGAAACTGGCGCCGGAAACCGTTAAACCGACGATTTTGCCGATTTACGGTTCGATATCCGTTTTCCGCTCAACGAAAACCCACGGACTTCTAACAAAAAGCTTAGAGGTCACCAACACACTATCCAAAGACAGCCATGAAGTCACATTTGCGACTTGGTCCATAATACTTCTTAAAATTGCATAATTATACTAACTTGAACCCCGTTTCGACTCGATCTCCCAATCCGGGAGGCTTTTGACTACGCCGTAAATTGCAGTACGCAGGTCTCGACACGACAAAACTCGTGCACACTGATTAGTCCTCAATAATCTACTTAGCTACATCAATTAAACCATGCATGCAACTTGAGATTTAAAGAGAGCACCATGCTCAGCAAGGTCAGGGAAGTGAAGTGCTCACCTCAGGCGCGTCGGAGGCCGGTCGGAAAGCTTGCCGGAGCAAGGTGGTGCTCCCACCAAAGCAAACCAAGGCTCGGGTTGGCCAACCTCTGATCAGACCAGACTCAGACCTGAAGCAAAGTCAAGCATCAGTTCAAGGACCCTCCCAGAGGAAGTTTGGTCACGGCCAGGCTTGGCGCCGGCGCCCGGAGGCGGCGGTTGGCCGGAAAAACCCAATCAAACACCTTATGCACAAGGTTGGGGAACTCGATTTACAGAGGCTCTCGGGTTCAACCAACTTGATGGAAATAGTTTAAATGATGTTTAGGACTTACCTGAGTGGTTGGACGGCGACCAAGAGCGGCGGCGACGGCCGGAGACCGAGCTCGGGCAACTCCTTGGTGCAACTACATAGGTAAGCACTCTTACGTCAAAACCTTCATGCAATTGCATGAGGAGCTTCTAAACGACCCAATGAACTCACCTGAGCCACTGGACGGTGACTGGGAGCGGCGGCGATAGCCGGAGCTCGAGCTCGAGAAACCTTGAAGTGCTCTAATGGCGGAATCCCACCCGAGGCTCGAGAGGTCCAACAACTTGGACCAAAACACTCAACTCGGTGTCGTGGAGCTTCCCAAGGTGATGGCCGGCGGCGTGGGGAAGCAGCGGCGCCGGGCGGCGAAGCTCGGCCGAGATGCTAAACAGCCCGGTTCTAGGGCACGCTCGAGCGACGCGGATCTTCACCCGATCAACTTGAAACTTTATGGAGGTCTTGCAGTCGATGAGGAGAAGAGATCTAACGGTCCTGATCTTGCTTCCGACGGTCGAAAAAATCCCGTGGCCAAGATCGGCCAAGATGCGGTTTTCCGGCGACAGGTCGCTCCCGCCGGCAACCTAGGGCACGGCGGCGGCCCGGACATCACAGAGACAATTGTCTCAACGTCAGGAAGAATTTACCAAGGTCCATGGGCCATTTAAAAATAGAAAATCCCAACAACTTACCTCGCCAGAGAAATGTGGAAGAAGAAGAACCTCCCCGCGGCGGCGCACGGCGGAGCAAGATGCCGGAGCTCACTTGGCTCGATGTCAACCTTACAGAGGAGCTCTCAGACACAACTTGGAGCAACCTTAGCCTCCCAAGATGCTTCCCACACCAAGAACACCGAAAAAGAAGGCCTTTCTTGCTTCTCTTGGTCTTCTCCGGCGACGGGACAGTGGCGGTTGCGCGGCGCGACGGTTGGGAAGGATGGTGGAGGTAGCGTCGGTTCACAAAGGGCAGGGGAGGAGTTGCTCGGTTGTGGGATACCAAGGATCACCAACCGCATACATGCATATATAGCTATTATGCAACAAAATGCATTTAAGTCCCTCTACATCCATCACTTAGTTCCAAGTCCTTCACCAAAATGTTCCACTAACATTTAGTCCTTGTCCATAATTTTGCATAGAAATTGGAACATAAAATGTAGGGTTCTTTTGCAAAATACCGCATTTTTTGCCTTTTTCACGCTTTTCGAGACGTTTGAGTCATCAAATTGAAAAACGGACTTCGCTACGACGTCCGGCTCGACGAAATCTATCGGGTAGCACTTTTCGTTCATCGACAAAAAGTCTAGATAAATTCTTAATCCATAAAATACTGTGCACTTTTACAGTTTGGCACGCTTTTCGAGGGTCTAGGATCTTCAAACATAAATTCTGTCAGCGCCATTGCACTCGGATTGATGAAACGTTGAAATCAACTACTTGGATCGTCGGAAACGGATTCCGATTGGTCGATCGGGGCAACGCTGATCGAAAAATTCTCGAAAAACCCAGTTTACTATTCACTTAAGTGCCACTGAAACGACTGTATCGACTAATACAATCGTCGAAAATCCACTAAAATGAAAATGACTTTATTTTTATTATAAATTCCAAATAAAAATATCTCGATTATTACATCACGGCACCCCAAAACCCCTCCCACGAAATCCCCCTTCCCTCCCCTAAGCCTCTCGGTTCGAGCAAAAATGGAGAAAAGAGGAGAAATGGGACATTTCGGACTTTTAAAGCCGAAATCCCCACATTCGGGTGCCCGATTCGGGCGCCCGAAATCGATTCGGGCTGCTACAGTAACCTGCACCCGCACGTCGCGCGTCAACGTCGCGCCTGCGACGCGTCGCGTCGCACGACGCGGCCAATGGGCGCCCGACACGTGGCACCCCGCGCCCCCGCGCGTCAACGCGGTAGTAGCGACGCGTCGTGTCGCGCTGACCGCCCAATAGGGGCCCGCCACGTGCCCCCCCCCCGACACCGCGCCAGAGGCCACGCATCTTCCCGACGCGCGCCTGACCCCGCGGCCACCGTGGCCAATGGGGCGCCGCCACATGGCGCGCCCCACCTGCCCCCCTGCACCTCGCGCCACATGCCATGCCGCGCGCCATGCCTCGGGATCTGCGCATGTGCCTTGGGATCCGCGCTCGTGCCTCGAGATCCGTGTCGCTGCCTCGAGATTCGTGTCATCTCGGGATTCGGGCCCAACTACAGTGTAAACCGGGCGCAGCCTAAGCCCGAACCGGGCTGCTACAGTAACCGGTTCGCTGCAGTGCAGAAAAGCCCGGCCTGCTACAGTGATTCGGGCGCCGCTCAGGAACATTCGAGCGCCTGAATGTACGGCCCAATTCCGGTTTTCGCCCGTTTCGCCCGTTTTTCGCCCGTTTTCGCCCGTTTTTTGTCCCGTTTTCGCCCAAATTTAACAGGCAGACTCAACTCAACTTAATTTATCATGGTATATTTTAAATTTTTAGTTTTGACCATTTCTGGGTCACCAAATGTCTCACTGTATTCAAAGTCGCTGGCGGACCCGTTCTCACTGCTCGAGTATCCGATCGATGCGAAACTTTTACTGTGGCCTTAAAACATAAAAACGGACCTCCCCAATTTTTCTCGAAATTTTCCGATATTGAATTTTCTGCCAAAATCTGAGCCCACTTTCTTACATAAAATTTCAAACTCCTCATTTTTATTCTGATTTGGGCCCAATTCACTTCCAAATTATTCTTTACTTTCCTAGGTTCAATAAAAATAGTATCTCATACCATTTTTATTTATATTTATTTATATACCGAAAATCTGGTACATTACAGTACCCCTGCTTTCACTTCAGCATGCTTAGATTTCATACCTGCACCTTGCCTTTCAGCTTTCAGTTAATTTCCAGTTATTGCTATCCGCTTATTATGGTATCCGGTAGGTACGACTTGCTATTTCTCGGCCCGTCGTGCCCACTAGGATATATTTATGTTGTATCTCACACCCTTTGGGTGACCACCATTTCAGGTCATTTAGGTGCTGAGATGTCGGGACGATCCAATGAGCTGTCGCGATAGAGTTTTCCCCTATTATTGGCCGCAGTGGCCCAGTGCTTGTATTTACCATTTCAGTATTATGTCTTTAGTTCTCTTATGTGCTTCTGTGTTGGATGGATTGTTGGATGTGTGGTTGTGGTTGTAGTTAGTTGGAGAACTTTATGGTTATATCTAGTTGTTGATATATCACCTCTGATTGTATCATTGTACTTGCCTAGCCGAGCATGTATAGGGGAGACTCTGTCCGTGTGGACAGAGATTTTCTATGCATGTGGAGGTCTGTCCACGTTCCGAGTTTCAAAGTTTTGAACTCTGATTTAAAAAAAAAAAAAAAAAAAAATTGACAGCTTTTTGAAACTCGGGGCGTGACAGATTAGATGGTATCAGAGCAATAAGTATAAGATACCTAGGAAATGGTTAGGATTGAGCCCTAGGATGACTTGTGACTTACGCGAGAGTGCGGGGTTAGGAGCTCGAGTACGGTATGGTCGGTCGAGTCGTGTCCTATCCCTAATCAGAGTGATACAGCTTGGGATTCACGAGTATTCCGGCAGAGGTGGTAGTGACAGTGAGCGCACTGGCGCTGGCATGGTTGTAGTACTGATTTGTTTCAGTGGCCTATGGGTCAGATAGTAACCCTGATTGGGTTGGTGTTGTATTCAGGTCCCATCTCTTGGGGCGTGACAGCCAGATAACAACAGATTTGGAAAGAATACAGAACCAATGTACCAGATAACTACATAAAAAACAAGCAACTCGTAGCAGATTGAAGAAGGTGACGTCCAGGTGAAACCGAAGCAAAAGGATTGCTTCGAAGAAGTTGGCCTCCACACAACACACGAGAGAAGGTGATTGTGACGCTTGACGAAAAGATAACGAGGAGAGCCCGTGAAGAGATCAAAAAACTTGTCCAAATAGCTCGTGGGGCTAGGCAAGCAAACCAAAGTACAACAATCAAAACTTGGTGAGATCTCGATTAAATAAGGACGTCATCCGAACAAGAAGGTACAAGCTTGAAACTCATTTTTCAATTTTTCTAGTTTCGTTATGGATTTAGATTGGTTTATTCAATCTAGTTTACCAAAGTTCGATGGAACGAACTTTAAATGATGGAAAATCATCATTTGATGTTTTTTAGAATCTCAAAATTTGTGGGATGCGGTAGAGAATAGAAATTATGAAAAAGAATTTGATAAAGAAGAATTTGAAAAGAGAGACAGAGAAGTTCTGTCATATATTTTTCAAACAGTGAATTTATCGTTGGTTGAAAAAATTTCAACGACAAAAATGGCACGAGA
Source organism: Tillandsia leiboldiana (assembly GCA_029204045.2). NCBI lineage: Eukaryota > Viridiplantae > Streptophyta > Magnoliopsida > Poales > Bromeliaceae > Tillandsia > Tillandsia leiboldiana. The sequence continues at coordinate 4,293,242 of CM055081.1, forward strand.
AACGTGGAGAATCTTAGAAAAAATTGGAGGAGAAGATTTGCAGAAAGAGTATGAAATTTAAGAAGAATAAGAAATTAAACCCAATGACAAAAATACAATAGCCCCAATTTGCAAAAAAAATTAGAAAGAAAAAATTGATCAAGATCATAAAGAAGATCAAATTTGTGAAAAATATGTTGATGATCAAAACGGTGTGAATCAAATCGGCAAAAAACTTCACAACGAAGATATAAGAAAAGAATTTTCTGTATAAAAATTAATTGTGCATCAAGTCAAAGAAGAAATAGTTGAACCCTTTTCTAATATTATTTAAGAAATATTCATATATCATAATAGAGATGAAGAAAAGAAAAAGACAGATAAAATTATTAAATTAAGAATAAGGAGTTTTTGGCATGGTGCAAGGCGCACACAATGAAACCTGCAAACCCAAAATATCGGATCCAGATATTTGCAGAAATCCGCATATCTTTAAGAATGATATGGATAATCAGAATTGCAGATGGCAAAGATTTCGCGCATGACAGCATCATTGGACATGCATCATACTGCATTACTCGAACACGACAACAACAACAGCGACGGAGATTGCAAAATCAAAATACGCATTTCACAGATTTTGAAATTCGAAGATGAAGTTTGGATTAAGGGAGGATGTTGGAAATAGTAATCCAAACTTAATTTAATAGTTAGAGATAGAGTTTATCCAAATTTTATTTGTAATTATCTAAACTAAAAGTTAAATTTGTGATCTGTTATGATTTGATAGCTATATATATCTAGGCGTGGTAATTAGATGAAGAGGGTCATAGTAAACATGGCCGCATAGGATCAATGATTTGATAGCTATATATATCTAGGCGTGGTAATTAGATGAAGAGGGTCATAGTAAACATGGCCGCATAGGATCAAGAATGTCGTTGAGCGTGTAATTGAATATTTCTTTATTGATAAAGTATTAGTTCTTTTTCAATGTCTTTTCTTCATATTATTGTAATTTAGAATTTTAGATCCTGAGATATATAATCAGTATTAGCTTGAATACCGGTTTCAACTATTGGTATCAGAGATTTTTACGCTTCTAACAATTTTTTTTACTGGATTTAGAAAAATAAAACATAATTTATAAATAATTTGTGCTAAAATTGAAATAAGAATAGAAAGTTTAGAATTTTCTATAAAAAATAAAACTTATATTTAATAAAAAATTTAACATGATGAAAAATTATGAAATTTTAAGAAATGGTCTGTACTATTTTTTTGAGATCAGAACAAAAAGTTCGCATTATTTGAATATTCGAGTAGTGAAAACAAAGATTTGTTAACGATTTTAGTTGATAGGACTCTCGGTGGGTAAAAATAATTCAAAATTGAAATTTTAAAATAATTTACAATAAATTAAGTTTAACCGAGCATACTTGTCGAATTTGAACGCAAACGAACATTTAGAATGGCTCTGATAGAAAGTATCATATCAGATCTAGATTCAACTATAAGTTGTAACTATTGGGGGTCTATATGTATACTCCATCTCTTAGTCTTTCCCACAGTGAGTATGAGGTTGCATTGCTTGAGGCCTTTAGATTAACATGGCTAGAGATTGGGTGTTCTTGGACGATACGTTCCGGTTGATGCATGGTTATACTCGTACTGCATTTCTATAGCAACGGTTGTTTATTCATTTATAGTTCTTTTCCATTATTATTATTGTTACTGTACTTATTTACCTGTTTATTTATATACCGTCACTGTTTTTGTTATTCGTTACCAGTGAGTACAACTCAGCTTCGTCGGCTTGTGGTACCTACTAGGAGATCCTAGTTGGTTTCTCGCTTTCCCCCAGTTTCAGGTAATGGTTGGGACGGTGCGTGAGGCCGAGTAGCTAGCGAGCTTAGCATTTCGTATATGCTCGTCGATAGTTGATTGTTTCTTATTTATTCTTTAGACTATCAAATTTATGTAGATTTCGTAGTTGTGGTTCAGTGATGTCCATAAGTGATTCAACTGATTTGTTTCTTTTGGTTTAATAAATGGAGAATTTGTGGTTATGTAATTGTGTGGATGAACCTTATGATCTCGCAAGTTTTATTTAAAATATTTTCTACCCCTCGTTAGACCTGGCAAACGGGCGGATTGGATAACCCGCCGACGGGTTATTGTACCCGCGGGTTATATGGGTATGGGTAAAATTTAGTTTTTTTTTTTTTTTTTTTTTTTTTGCTTGTGACATCCCAATAGTACCACATCGGATGGGAATGGTGTTGTGATTGGGTTTATAAGAGACATGAACACTAATAATAATAATCAGGCTTAAGTATTTTGGGATGTGGTTTGAGCCCAATGAGTTATTATTGCTAGTGCGCCGGGTCGTTACATTTGGTAAGAGAGCCAGTCACCAGCCGGAAGTGTGTGGAGAGTTTAGGCTGAGCCAGAATCTGAAAGACAATGTGACGGGCTATGTCAGGGTCTAAATGATGAGGCTAGCAAGACAAGTTTCACATCGCCTGGTGATCTTGGGCTGTGTGTGTGTTTGGACTGACGAGAACGTCAGGCCTAAATGGGGAGTTTGTGATATCCCAATAGTCCCACATCGGATGGGAATGGGGTTGTGATTGGGTTTATAAAAGACATGAACACTAATAATAATAATCGGGCTTAAGCATTTTGGGTTGTGATTTGGACCCAACGAGTTATTATTGCTAGTGGGGCAGATCGTTACATTGCTTTTATACTTCTCCAATATAATTTATAAAATACATAATTTTTAAAAGTATAACATAATTTATTTAAAATATCACGACAAATAATAAATAATATAAAATCTTTAAGTACCTAAATTATGTAGTATAAAAATATTTTACCATCCCAAAATTTTGTGATGCAAAATTAATAAAAACTCAATCCACAGCTATAACTTTAGTAGTTGATTCTCTTAATTCCGAAGTTTTACCAATTTTCAACAATGACACCACAAGATTTTTGTCATCATATTTATCTACATTTAAAATTTTGAATAATTAATTCTCATAAAAGAAAATGATATGGAGAGGCGGCGCTGTACAAAAGGTGGCCACAACGATAAAAAAAATATGGAGAGAAGTTAGGGTTAGAATTTTAAAGAATATGTAAATAAAACTAATATGTATTTTTTATTAAAAAAATTATGCGGGTACCCATGGGTATCTGCGAAAAATGCCCACGACTAAATGGGTGCCCAACCATTTTTCCCATAATTTTTTGGGTAAGAAAAATTAATACCCATAGCCTCAAATTTGTAAGTAACCTGTGGGTACCCGCAGTTACGGGTAGGAATTGCCATGCCTACCCCTCGTGGTAGCTGGTTTTTAAGAGACTTTTTTTTTTCTGTGTGGGAAATTATTTTCAAAAGAATTTTTGGATTTTTATTGTATTCTTAGATTTTTAAAATAAAATTTTCAGGTGGGAAACACTTTCAAAAATTAATAATGTTCGATGAGCTGTGCATTCACATCATCTTTGGTAAGGATGTTGTAGAGCATATCAAGTATCACTAGTGCAGTTATCCGCACGATGCAGCGGGTAGATTTTATTAAAATATTATTTCATAAATTTTTTTAGATCATATATGATAGTTAGAAAAAATAAGTATTAAATATGCAAACTCATCAAAACTATTTAATATAGAAAATTTTGTTGAGAATAAAAAAACAGGATTAAATCTAAATGATATATAATCAACATGAAAAATACAAAAAGTGAAAAAAAAACACCTATGTTTACAATAAAGATTTCGTACAAATAAAATTTTCTATTAATTTTTTGAAGGATGGATTTAACTGTGCGAGTAGAGTGAAGTGATGAGTACCGTTACATGCCGGGGTTCACACGTGCCGAAGGATCCTCGCCACCGTCCGTGACACGTGCGTGGCTCATCCTTCCCACGTCCACGTCACGATTCTCCCTCTCCCTCTCCCTCCCCCTCCCCCTCTCTCTCTCGTATGATCATATCATATCACATATAAGACTCTGCCAACTCTCCACACACACACAAACACTATCTCTCATGGGGAAACGCAAAAAAGGGTAGGTGAGGAGGTATATAATGAGTAGGAGATGAGGGAAAGTGAGGAGGTGTACGTTTTAGAAATACATGAGGGAAGATGATGGGGTGTAAGTTATAGAAAGAAATTAATGAGGGGAGGTGAAGAGTGTATATAATGGGGTGTACGTTTTCAATGAAGAAAATGATGACACGTGGCAAAAATAAGAGAAATCATATATAGGTATAGATAGATAGATTTCTCTAAGAATTGCTTAGCTGATTGTGCATCTGCATTGTGATTGTTGTTTGCTGTGTGAGTAAAGTTGGTTAGTTGTTACTTGTTACTTGTATGGTGTGGTACGCCGTGCAAATACAAAAAAGATTTTGCCCATGTGTACAAAAAAATTATTGTATTTGTGGCGGGTCTGTCAGTCCCGTGGTAAGGTTATATAAAAAAACGTGAGATATTTTTTCGTTGATTTTTTTTTCAAACCAGACATGTTTCTAAAAAAGCTTTACAAAAGAGACTCGGGACGTGACAATATTTGTATTCGTATTTGATAATATCTGGATCCAAATAAAAAATATTTGGATTCAGTCGGATACGGATATAGACATGGTTTTAGAGAGTTAAATTTTTTCGAATATCCGAACTTTTAGTACTATTGTTTTTATATTTTTTATATTTTTAGATTCACCCATCCTAAAAAAATTTCTAGAGTTGATGGCTTGATTTCTTTTCAACAAACAAAGACCCAATCCCCAAAATCTATCTCTTTTCTCTCTCTCATGCGTCCGCTCTCTTACTCTACTAATCTCTCCACTCTCTCACTGTAACACTTTGAGGATTTGGATTAGTTCTATATATAAGATATAAATAGGACTAAATCTCTTAACCCGGCTATAGTATTTTGGATGGTGGCTAGCCCCAAGAGGTTAAGAGGGTTGAGCGTGCTAGAGTTAGAGTAGTTCTACGATGGGTGACCTCCTGGGAAGTTAGGGCGTCATAGTTGGTATCAGAGCCAATAATCAGCCGGAAGTGTGAGATGAGTCTCAACTAAGGCAGGGTTATATAGCAGGTAGAGTATTGCTCCCCGGCTAATGACTGTTGTGGGTGGAGTGTAGCTCCTCACAAAGTCAGCTAAGATTAGCGAGACGAGTCTAACATCGCCTGATATTTGTGAGTGTGTCCGAATCTGACGAGTACGTTAGGACTTAAAGGGGAGAGAAATTTAACACCCTATGGATTTGGATTAGCCATATATATAAGGTATAAATATGACTAAATCTCTTAACCCGACTATAGTATTTTGGGTGGTGATTAGACCTAGGGGGTTAAGAGGGTTGAGAATGCTAGAGCTAGAGTAATTCTACAATGGGTGATCCTCTGAGAAATTGGAACGTCATACTCACTTTATTATTATACCGATCACGGCGCGAGGTCCGTTGTCCTCGAAGAGAATGATGAGAACAATCCCATACAACCCTCATCTCTAGTCTCTCTATTTTTCTTTGTCGCGACCTCTTTCTTTCTTTCTTTCTATGATCATCCCCACATACTGCCTCCTCTTTGTATTATTAGTTTATTTTATAATATTATATATTAAAATTATATTATATAGTTTATATGTGAAGAAATAAAGTGAGAAAATAAGATAGAATGTGAATATTAATGTACGTTAGTAGAAGACTTGCGCGATGCTGCTGATATAAAAATATTTTAATAATAAATTTTAGTTTATATTTTTATATTTTTATGTATTTTTTTAGTCTAATTATTAACAAAATAAAATTATATGAAAATAATTTTATAATTAAATCTATTTAAATAAAAATAATTAAAATTGGTATATGTGCAACATAAATTTATATAATAGCTTATTAATAATTAAAATATTTTATAAAGACTTGTGTGAAATTTTTTGAGAGAAATCTATTAAAATAATTTAAATAAATCAACAAATAAAAAATAAAATAATTGAAAGAAATTATTCAATAAAATTAATTAATTATATATATAATTTATATTAAATTAATTATAAATATATACACCACATTTTTAAAATTCTATTACAGAAAGAGAAGTGCTAGGTGTACACCCCCAAATGGGGTGTACATCCTACACCCACCCATCCTAGGGTGGGTACTCATCCACTCGTCATTCGATGTGACGAGTGAAATTCACCCACCCCTAGGATGGGGTGGGTGTAAGATGTACACCCCAAATGGGGTGTACATCTAGCATTTTCCTTACAGAAATTTAAATTATGTATTTTTTATATATATTGATATAAAAAACAATATTACTTAATTTAAATTATTTATTAAATAATTTATTAATAAGATTATATAATTATATACCAGATTAGATTTTATTACATAATTTATTAATAAAATTAATTAATTATATAGAGAGAGAAGTGGAGGGCTAGGGACGCATGTCATCGTGTGGTTTCCGGACCCTCATTTAATATAATATAATAATAATAATTATTATATTATATATTATTATTATCTAAATAATATTTGAATACTTATCTAATTCATATTCTTTAATCATATCTAAATTTAGTTTTAACAAATATGATAATAAAAATTTAATATACAACACATATCGTCTTATATATCCAGAAAAAAAAAAAAGAAAAACAAAGAATTTGGTTTAGTAAAATATGGGATCATATTTTATCAGTTTTCACCCCTAAGTAAAGTGTAAACAAATAATTTACTTTTACTATCTAATTGAAAATATAAAAAAGGACTAAATTAATTTTTTTTTTTTTTAAATTTTGAAAAGAGTAATCCTATACTATACGTACACCCTAAAAGAAATATATAATATATATTCTATTTATTTAAAAATAAAATTTTATTTAATAATTATATTAAAATAATTAATAAATTTTTTTTATTTTAAAATAGATAGAGTACAAAATATGCAACCTTTCGAATGAGACACAAAATTTTAAGAACCAAACTAAAACTGTTCTAAAAGTTTCGGGACTGGTGTTGCAATGTACGCATGCATGGTGGAATCTTGTACCGCCACGTAAGCCGTATACGGTCGCATACTCGATCCCTGCGGACCACCGCACCCAGCTTCCAGCGGCGGCGGCGGCTAATCGCACCCAAACCCAAACCCCACCCGCTTCGAGCCCAGACCATCCCTCCTCTCACTCCCACGCGGCACTCCCCCATTGGCCCCTCCAAATAATATTAGGGGTACCCCAAAACACCAACACCAAATCCCTCCTCCCACATATTTGCATATACAGTCTACATCTAGGGCCAAAAAAACGTTACCCCAAAAAAAAAAAAAAGAGAAAAAAAAAAAACTCTCTCTCTCTCTCCCCAAAAAAAAAGAAAAAAAAAAAAACTCTCTCTCTCTCTACGCCTCTAATCTCGACCTTTCTCTCTTATTTTTTTCCCCTCTTATTGATAACAGCTCTTTCTCTCTCTCCATCTCTCTCCACCCCTCTTTCTCTCTCTACACCTCTTGGGGAGGCGTCGATCGCCGCGAACCCAAACCACCGCCGCCACCACCACCACCACCGATTAATCGCCGATCCCCCCTCACCCCCGCCGCCGATTAATCGCCGCGTTCTCCTCCTCCTCCTCTGGATCTCCCCCAAGGGTAAAAAAAAAAAAAAAAAAAAAAAAAAAAAAAAATTAGGAAAAAATATTTTTTTTTAAAAAATCTCCCCCTATCTCCCCGCTTCCGACCAGCGTCGAACCCCGCGGCGCACGATTGTTAACTTGCGCCGCCGCCCCCCCGATCGGGCTCTATGTATGCGCCGTCCTCTTCTTCTTCGTCATCGTCGGCGATTTCGAGGTTGGGGGGCGGTGAATCGGTCCCTTTCTCGGCGGTGGATCGCGTCTTCGAGCTTGGTTTTGGTGTCTAGGGCTCGGTTTGGGGTTTGGGGGATCGGTTTGGTGGATTTGCGGGTCCTTGTGCTCCGATCCGTGGTGATTTTGATATAATTTTGTTGTTTTGTAGTTGGATCGTTGCGGAGTGGTCGAATCGATGGGTTTCGATCTGAAAGAGATTGGATTTTGGGTTGACTTGTTGTTGCTTTGTTTCTGATGAGTTATCCATTGATTCTTCGGCTTATCTAGTGCGAAAGTGGTGAATCAGTGGGAGATTTTGTTAGTTTATATGATTTAGCTCGGAAATAGGTTTAATTCGACTTCTTCTCTCGTAATGTTGTGATTTTTTAATGCAAAGTTGCAAATTTTTCATCATACAATATGATTTTTACTGAATCTTTACATACTATTTTCTTCAAGTTGTTTAGGAGTTGCATTATATTGGTATTAGGTGGAAAACGGCTTTTGGGATTGGTTTCGACGTATTCAGGGTTCGAAATTTGAATTAAGTTGGATTTTTGTGTTAATATTCCTTGAATTTGCTAGTGGGGGATTGGATAAGGATTGCTGCTTTAATAACTAGTATGTAGTTTTAGTGCTAACCAGCAATATGGCGTTAAAAGGGGCTTCTTTTTCTTGCACTGCAGTAAGAGCGCGAAGTTGGCCTGGTGGGACTTCTATGTGAGCTTGCGATGGCATTCTTTCGGAACTATGGGGGCCAAATGAATTCCGGGCATGACCTGAACGAAAAGGCCGATGATAGTGTAGCTGAGGGAGCCTCTGGTTCTACAAGAGATAGAGATTTTGATATGAATATCGGTCACAAGGATGTGGATATGAATGTGGCAGACCCTTACAATAGTGAGCAGGAACAGCTTGATGGTATTAGGCAGCAGAGTGATACTTTTGGTGAGAATGCAACAGAGAAGCCTTCTAAAAGAGTCGGTTCGACTGGAACATGGGGTTCGAGTTTTTGGAAGGATTGCCAACCGATGCCGGATTCCAAAGAAACACAGAGTGACAGTGACAAAGGTGATGGTGCCTATGAGGATAATTCTGATGAAGATGCGGATGGGCATAAAGATGAGGAAGCTTCAGAAAGAGAACATGTTGATGTAACGGCGGATGAGATGCCGTCTGATGACTATTATGAGCAGGAAGGCGAAGAGCAAAGCGACTCACTGCACCGAAGCGGGCTGAGCCGCCCGAGCAGTTCTGGTTTGAGTCTGCCACCGAAGCCAGTATCTGACAGGAAGAATGCATCAAAGAATTCTAAAAGGGTAAAGTATGATGAATACGATGATGACGAGGATTATGCTGAAGAGGATGAAGAAGAAGGTACGCTTGTATTACTAGCTCAAATTAACAGTTTTGGATTTTCTACACTGTGAAATGGGCATCTTACCGTGAATCATCAAGCTATCTTCTGTTACTAGTTTTCGTAATGTTTTTAACCCTTTTTTTTTGGGTGTAGAAGATGATCCAGATGATGCTGATTTTGAGCCAGATGATAGTGACTCAGGAAAGGGTGCAAAGAAGGTTGTTTTATTAACTTTTTTTTTTAAAAACATATTGTTTACTTTTAGTTGGTAGAAATGTGCATGTTTGTTCATAGTCTGTATTGGTTTCAATGGTATCCATGTTTAAGGAATGGATCAACATGCATGGACAGAGCCAAGGGTGGTCCAGCGGGTGCCCTGTAATCCTTTAATTAACATGGAGGAGAGCTTGTTCCTTGCACCCGGCTCTAAATTTCCTGGAAGATCTTCTTGACCACTCTCTTTTTCTCTAAGTCAAATGTTTTAGGGTATAAATAAACGGATTGCCCCTATTCTGTTCCAGTATTCTGTCTTGGTCCCTGTCCTTTCCAGTGAAACACTCGAGTCTTTGAATTTTTGCATATATAGCGCTGCAGTCCCTGACCATTGAAAAAAAGACCCATATGTAAGCACATGCAGGGATTATGTACTGTTTTGGTGATTGGACAGCATGGTTGCTACATAAGCATATAGTTAACCCATAAGAGCATGTAAAACAAATGAATAGCTGAATACTTAATTGGATATTCACTTTTACATATGCCTTTGGCACATTCTGTTCTGCTTATTAATTGTCATAGTTTGTTTATTATATTGCACATACATGTGAGCTTAAATAGGCCTTATGTCATGCTGATCTTGCTATGTTTTATTATTCGGTGATGAAGACCCAAAGGCCTACATCCATAGGTTGCCTTTTTCTCTCTGGGCCTAGTTCTGGTCTTGGTGTTGTGCAAATGTATGCTCAAACTTTTTACTCATGAGTTTTCCCACTTAATCTTTCGGTGTCTTTGCCTTGGTTTAATAGCAAAAATCTACATCTTTGAATGAAATTTTTTGTGCATTTTGTGATAATATATTATTTAAGAACTGGCTTCATTTCAAATTCTTTCAATCGATATATTGGGATTGGATTTAGGTAACTAGTTAGAGAAAATGTGTCAATAGTCTGCAATCAAGTATAGCCAATAATGAATTACTGGAGTGCTATCACCGTCCAGCTTAAGGACCTTAAGTCATTTGCATAAATAGCGAATAGGAGAAGGTTTCTTTACTCCATTTTTCACTTGGTTGTAATCCAAGCATCTAGATGTTCATATTGGACCTCATATTGATGTTTAATTTCTTAGGTATGTCTTAGTTCACATATCATGCATATTTGTGTGGTCCGTTTTCTTTATGCGGGATCCGTTTCGGTTATTACTTGTATTTTTAACTATTGAAACTAATGTATTTTAACTATTGTATTTTTAACTATTGTATTTTAGTGCAATGTGTCACATATTTCTTGCCTTGGGATGATTACTAAACTAGCATATCCAATTCAAGAACACCTTATGCTCATATACCAAACTGATGTTGGCCTCTAAGGATAGGATGGAAACTCGAATACTAACTAATGCACATGCTATGTTAAGCATAACCCATTTGCAAGGCCTGTTGATCAGAACTTGCTCTTAGACCATCTAAATTTAATTTGACATTGAAGATGGAATTTGAGTTGGATTCTGAATATATTCCCGCTGTCAGTTATTCTCTGTATTAACATATAATATTCTTTTTAAGGAGTTTTATACACCATTTATAAAATTAAAGAACATACATTGCTAGAGGTGCCTCTGATTCAAAACTAGCCAATTTTCTTGTCAATTTTATAGTTTTAATCTGGTACTTCGGTGGTATGGAAATGGGATCATAAGTAAATAGGTGTCCATTTGAGCTTCCGAAGATCAACGTACATGAACGGCCGTTTGATTCCTGTGAAAGTCTGCATTGAAGTCCTTACAAACTACTAAATATTTGAATGGAATAGGGAAAGCTTCATTCACTTGAGAAAACTTCTCCAAACAAAAATGGTCAGGGAGATGTATACTGTTGCCCAGATTTCATGGAAGTCCATTTTGCTATTCTAATGACTTTTTGTTGGCATCCAAATTCTACAAAATGCTCATCGTTCATGCACAAGGCCCACGAAAGTTATGAAGTGGGAAAACTGCTCTGCAGGATGGCTTCACCAGGACTATCTAGAAAAAAAAGAAGAAGAGACCAAGTAGTGATTTAGATTGCCTTTCGCTTATCCATTTGATTACAGTAACATATCCTACTGTTTCTGTTATAAAGGATTTGCTATTGATTGTTGATCTTATCAACTTAATAAATACCAAAAATTTAAGGAAGTAAGGCTGTGTTGCTTATCTATGTTATCACCTCTAATTGGCTCTCTTCATTCCCATTTATGCTTTGGAAAACCCTAAGTTCTCTATTAGCATTAGGAAGGCTGAGATATGAGATTGAGAAAAAGGTGAATCTGATTGAATAAGCCATGAACTAGTACCCCCACCCACAAGCAGATTAATGGATATCATTGATTTTATTGGTTTTCTTGGTTCATCAGATTTTACCCTGAAAAACTGATTGAATTTCAGACCGCTTGTTGTCCCCTGTGCCGACTTCTTGTGTAAAGCCTGTTTAGTGTGGCCTAGTGTGGCTGCTTCTTTACTCTTGAAGTGGAACTGGAAGCAAAATGTTTAGCAATCAAATTCCGAGGCTTCTGGCTAGAGCAGGAAGCCTCAATGAGTATTTATGTCCTGAATTTTGAAGGGGTCAATTTGAAGTTTCTACTTCTAGAGTAAAGAAGCAGCCACACAAGGCCACACTAAACATTTTGCTTCTACTTCAAGAGTAAAGAAGTAGCCACACAAGGCCACACTAAATACTCATTGAGGCTTCTGGCTAGAGCAGGGAGCCTCAATGAGTACTTATGTCCTGAATTTTGAAGCAATCAATTTGAAGCTTCTGCTTCTAGCTTCAGTAAGAATCCTGTGGCGAGAATGGCTTATTCAAACGGCTTATTTAAAACAGCATAATGCGGAAGCTATAGCTGCACCAAAATGGCCACCATTTGTGTTCGAGCTTCATGCCAGAATGCTGAAATGAGCTCCAGAATGAGTAAGCCCCCATGTAGAAGCTCTCATTTGAAGAATTTTCTTATAGCTTAATGCTACTTTGCACAAAATTTATGTTGCACAGACATGGATATGGGATTCAGATACAACATGACAGGGATACGGCGATATGACAAATTCTGAAAATATTAGAACACTATAGGTGGGGGTATGGTAATAAAAAATATTTTTAATTTTATGTATGGTAATAAAAAATATTTTTAATTTTATGTATTTTTTTTATATATGACAACATATGTTAAAAACAAGGATTTAAGTATCCATCGGTACGGGCCGTATCCACCGTGCTATATCGTGCCAACAAGATACTGGCACGATACAGCCCCCGTGCCGATGGCACAGTTCAAAACTTTTTTTCTTTAAATTACTAAGTAATTTTCTCAATAAAGTTCAGAATATTTGATAAAGATACATAATAAGCAATTAGAAAATTTTGTTGCTAAAGAAAATAAATATTTCATGCAATTATGTGTCGGCACTCATGTATTTTTTGTGACCGACACTTATCGGCACGGCATGGCTCGGCACGCACCGTCCCGTACCGTGCCGGCAAGTTTTTGGCGCGACCCCGTGCCACGGCCTTTAAATCCTTGGTTAAAAATATTTCAGATAATTAGAACATAAAGCTGTAAAATCACTATTGCAAAAATACATATAGTTGACCCTTGTTCATCCATAAACAAAATTAATCAGACCAACCAACATTAACGTTCAGCTTTATGTGTTGGGTGATTAACAGGTGAGCTTATCCAATATTTGTCTGATGTCAGCACGCTTGCTAAAATAAAGTATTTGTGCATCATAGGCAAAAGTTCTGTGGGAGCTCCAGGGCAAAAGAGGCCATTTTTTCAAGGTTTAATCTTTGGTTTTGTGTTTGTGATTGAAAATTATTCATATCTAAGTTATGCTACCCTGGTAACACATTACGTAATCTCTATATTTTGTCACAAGTATATGAGATTGTTTATGTTTCAACAAGATTTCCTCCTTTTTGGACTGCTTTTGGGTCAAAGATTCAATTAAAAGATAAATTACAGGATGATTATAAGTAGTTTCACTCAAAGTGAGAACTGAAGCACTTATTAACATCACTTGACCTGTTGGTGTTGCATCCACCTTTTGTAAGTTTAGTTGGAAGATGAAGAGCCTAAGAGAGAGGTGTATATGTTAAATGAAATACTAAGGTACGGCTCTGTAGTTGAGTTTTGGGGGATTTCTTATATAGTTGGAATTTCTGTTGTATACTCTTCTTGTGTCCTTGTATTGTCATTCAAGGGCTGATTAAATAATTTGGTGGGTATGATGCAATTTGCTAGCAACATCTGATGAATTATATTAGTTGTATAAACCTCTAAATCATCATTCTGAGGCTGATTAAAGGTTTTAGTTCTACAACCTCCCCAAACACAAGAAGAATGGATCGTGGAACGTGCCTCACTCATCCTCCTTATTTGTTTGCTTTGGTTTTCTCACTTGTTGAAAGTGCTGTCTTAACTTGTGGTCTGTCATCACTGGTTTCGAAAAAATTATACGAATTCATTATTGACTTGGTGGTGAATATTACGATGCTATTCCTGCCCTAGGTGTTGAAATTGACTTTTGTGAAGAGTTTAAATGTAATCTCCTGCTGTTATTAATCCATGTTTGATATGTGCTTGGAAATATCAGGAGTCCTGTGGTTTTACATATTAATACATTGTCAGTACATGTTTGAGCTTTTCCTTTCCTCATCTTCTTCTTTAAATTATGTACTGTTGTATTACTGGTACATTTTTCTTGATTGGAGAACTGGCCTTCCGTACGCAACCTTTAATTGTACTATTATCTGAATTCTCCTTTGCAGTTGGCTGCATGATGATGAAACTATTGATATTTTTTTTCTTCATGAGATATAAATCTTTGTTTGATCAGAACTATAAATCTTTCTTGTTCTAATTCAACTCATTTAGATTGCAATTTCAGGTGTCACTTGAAATCTTAATAATTTATTTGATTTTGACGTGATCTTACACAACCTTTAATCAGGCTAAAACATCAGAGATTGATGATTTTGAAGAAGATGAAGATGATGACGAAGAGGATCTTGATCTCTCGGATGAAGATGATTTTGATGTTGTAGAGAATAAAAGCAGATCACTGCAAAGAAAAGTTGACCGAATTCCAAAGACCAAGGAAAGAAAACCTTCTAATCGGCGAAAAAGAGCAAGGTCTTTTTCAGATGAGGAATATTCATCAGGAAAAGACTCAGAACAGCATAGTGATCTAGATTCTAATCATAAATCAAAGAGATTCACTCAGTTACGCAAGAAAAATGGTGGCCGAACAGATGTTCTTTCAAATGTCAATTCTCATGGTAATGAGCTTCGCACATCCGGTAGGTCTGTAAGAAAGATTTCATATGCTGAAAGTGAAGAAAGTGAGGATTTCAGCGAAGGAAAATCCAACAAGTCCCAGAAGGTGGTTATATTTCCTATATGTTTTATTTCCTTGATGATTTTCAAGTTTAATAGATGTGATGATTGCTGAATACATGTTCGCTTTTGGAGTATTTATGCTTGGACCATGACTAATTATTCAGTAGTCCATTTCTTTATTTGCTTATTTTTATCTTTTCTGTCTTTCAATCAGTTAATTATTGTAAGTCTTGTACTGTATATAACACACATTCTTTGATTTTTTTTTTCCCCATTGAATTACATTTAATGTTCTGTTACGAGTGATGCCATTGTGTATGAAATTATGTCATACGTTGCAGCGCTTCAGCAATATGAGACCTTTAAAGATTTTTCTTTTTTTTTTTGGCGTTTTTTTCTCCTTTGGTGACTCTGCTAGCTAGTTTTTACAGGAGGACATCGAGGAGGATGATGGAGACACAATTGAGAGGGTACTTTGGCACCAGCGAAGGGGAACGGCTGAAGAGGCTATTAGGATTAGCCAATCCACTCTACCTAGTGTATTGAGCATTATGTCAGACTCGGACCCTGAATGTGATGAAGTTGAATTTTATATTAAATGGAAAGGCCAATCTTACCTCCACTGTCAATGGAAGCCACTCTCAGAGCTCCAAAATGTAGGACAGTAAGCCATTTTTTGGTCATTCTCGTACATTTAAAGTTAATTTGCAAAATGCCAAATTACTAAAATATTTCAACTACCCTCTGCTTTTTCTTGTAGAGGTTTCAGTGTTTCACTTGACATTTTTGTTGGCAGCTTAGTGGATTCAAAAAGGTTTCAAACTACATGAAAAGAGTTACTGACGAAAGAAGGTACAAGAAGGCTCTGTCACGTGAGGAGGTAATGGCGATACCATCATTTTCTTCTTTTGCAGTTGATTCTTGACCTTTAGACCTTAGTAGACTAGATTGTTGTTTACAATGCGATATAAGAGTGGTTCCTCCTTTTCTATTGATAGAAGTCATCCTGTGTTGAACACACACAGATTTGGGATGTGGATATGGCGTGATATGGATGGAGTATTCTGTCATATTTTAATATTCTTAGAATATGACGCGTGGGAAATATGCAGTTACGAGCTATTTTAAAAATATATTTGTTATATAACAAAATGTATTTAATACAATGTATATTATTAGATAACACAAAGCAATGAACCCACTAACTTATACAATGAAATCAAAATATTTGAGCTTTGTTCATCAATGATATAAGTTGAACTGACTCATATTGTGTGTAATGACTGGTATGTATATGATATGACAACACAGCTAAGATCATGTAATCATGTATCGTAAGTCATCTTATTGCCACTTAGAAAAAACTTGTTTGGTTGCCTGTGGGTGGGTCTGATTTTATAGTAAAGACTTTTTCCTCCCTTCTATTTGTCAAATATTACTTTTCCTTTTCTGGTCTACCGGAACTCCTTTGTTAAGATTCATAAGTATCAAAGGGACAGAAAGGATGTTGGGGGAATAATTTATAAAGCATGTTTTAAACTTTTAAGATTCATAAGTAGTAAAGGGAAAGAAAGGATGTTGGGGGAATAATTTGTTGAACATGTCTTAAACAAGTAACTGTTCCTTGAATTATGGATATTATGCATCTATAATAGCATATACTTATTATTATTTTTTTACATGCATGCATGGATAGACAGAAAAGAGACTCCAATTAAACTTTGATCAGGAATCTAGAATTCTCCAACTTGCAACTTGATGTATTTTGAAATGTGGTGACACTGTATATTTTATTTGAGGGTATTTCGGTACCAAGAAACCCTTAAAAAATGTGAAGACCATTTTTTATTGGAATAGTATAAGATAGTGCAGCAAAAAAAAATGGAAATTTGTTATTCTTTTTTCCTTTTCTTCTGTTTGGTGTGTTGGAAGATTTAAACAGGTTGCTTTTTATGAATGTGATTTGCATTTTCGAAATCCTTTATTAAGTAAACTAATCTGATGATAGTAGAGGTTAGTTCATACAAGCTAGAAGGGACTCGGCAAATGTTCTTTTTGCCTTGTGCATTACGGCTATTTCACATTTCTATTTAGTCTGGCTTTGAAAGTTTTCATAGACTTATAACTTATCATATAAAATAAAAAGGAATTCAGGGTAATTTGCAGATCCCTCAGATGTAGAGCCAGTCCCTGTTGTAGCTCTTCTCTTTTGCATGTATAATGTGACAACACAGTTTGTGCATGATAAAAATGATACGGTTGAAGGGCCATCACATATGATGCTTAAAAGTCTCTTTGTATGATTTTATTGTTCTTGTAATTATTTGTGGTCTACATAGTTTCGATTGTTCTTTAGGCAACTAATAAAATATTTTGTACTTTGCTTTGCAAATATTGGTTAATATCTATAGATGCCATTAATTTTATTCTGAGAACTAGGACTTTGTGCTCTTGAATATTAGGCTCAACATTTTGTATCATAATTATCTTATAAGATTTTCACTTAACAGGTTGAAGTTCATGATGTTAGCAAGGAAATGGAGTTAGATCTTCTTAAGCAGTACAGCCAGGTTTTATTCTGTTGACTATTTTAGATCAAGTTTGTTTGTCATTGATTTTTTTTCCCTTTTGTTGGTCTTGTAAATGGTTATAACCATATATTATTCAGGTGGAAAGAATATTTGCCGATAGAATTAGCAAAATTGGTGGTGATGACGTGGTACCTGAATATCTGGTAAAGTGGCAAGGGCTTTCTTATGCTGAAGCAACCTGGTAATTTTTTCACCATCTTATTGAGTATGATTTTTTCACTATAATAAGAGATGTAGGATAATCTATGAAATTGCACTAATTAGCTTTTTTATGATAATTTTCACTACTGTATTTACTTCCCTAGAGTTAATTTATTGATACTAGTATCATATGTTTCCATAAATTGGATAAACAAGATCTTTATTTAGGGAGTATTTTTGCTGGTTTGTGCAAGTTCTAGTTTCATCGTAGGCACATTTAAGAGGATGAATTGTATTGTGACTGACGAAGTTTTTTCAGGCAGGGAGCTGTAGTCATTTATTTTAGTGACATGATACTTTATACTGTTTATCTGTTGAATGAGCTATTTGTTTTCGTTCTGTTGTATTTACTTGTTAATATGTTAAATGCCTTTGCACCATTAGTAATACATGGTACATACAAACTTGTAGATATTTGCTTTTACTAAGTGGTTTTCAGTTCTAGTTAAGATCATCACTTACTGATTTTGTTATTCAAGTGTTTCCCTGCCACATGGCTACCTTATAGACTATCCATTTTATACTATTATATTGTCAGAGGAATAACTGTAGTTCACATGTTTGGTTTAGTAAAATTTGGTAAAAATGAATTTATTGTGTTCTGCAGGGAAAAGGATACTGATATTGCATTTGCTCAAGATGCAATAGATGAACACAAAGTATGTGTTTTGTTTTAATACTTGCATATGTTGCTTGTATTTTTTTTCTTGCATATGTTGCTTCTAGTTTTTTTTTCCATGTCAAACAATCATCCGTAGTTCCTTCATTTGGTGCTAGATGTTGTTATATGTCTAGATATTACAATGTATATCATTCCTTAAGAAGAAATTAGTGAGGATGCATGACTTTAAAGGTGGCACAAGAACTATGATACTCTTTATGTAATTATGTTGTACTTTTAACCAGAATAGAGAAATTGTACACCTACTAGATTAGAGTATACCAAAATTTATTATTGCTTTTGACCCAAAAAAAGAGGAAATCTTATATCTGCTTGCCAAAAATAATTGAGACTTGGTTAAGAGTAAAAGATATTACAATTCTAGCTTGACATGTCATTCATTTTCACAGAAATCCCTACTGAGTCTCAAAATTATACTTACAGTGGGAAGTAGGAATCCTACTCAAACTAGCGATTTAACAATTTCCCAGCGAAGGAATAGATACTGTTAGGGTTATAGTAGGAATAGATAAAGTTAGGGTTATTTAATCAACAGGAGTTTGGGATGTTGCAATGTGCGCACTAGGTGTTTGAACTGCATACTTAGAGAGTGTTTCTATGCCTTTTCTAAGTATAGTAGGCTAACTAGTTTTATTCATATAACAATGTATATACCTTTAGTCTTAGTTGGTTTTTGTTGTCACAAATAGGCTCGTGAGGCTGCAACCACTGTACAAGGAAAGATGGTTGATTTCCAGAGGAAGAAAAGCAAAGGTAGCATGCTGATGCTAAAATTATAATTGTCTTACTTGTTGAAAACTATAGTATGAACTTGACTTCTGTAATGAATTATGTGGCTACTTATGTAGTATAATGTGAATTTGGGTGTTGTATTTTTTGTTCTTCTTTGATTCCATGATGAAACCTGAATAAACTTCTAGTGGAAATACTAGAAAAAAGGAACCTTATTTGCAGATATTTTCTTTATCATTTTATGACCTTGCTACATTTTCTTTTCTCTCTTCTGAAGTTGACACATGAATATCAAATAATGTCTGATATCGTTGCAATATCATGCACTTTTTTCATCTTTAAATTCCATATATTTTGTCTGGTTAAGCTACAATGTCTAATTAACTTCAACTGCATATCTAGTTGCAAAATACATTGTATTTTGCATTAGTGACATGGTAGGTTCAGATTATTTATGTCTGAAACATTTTTGCATATGGTGATTGAGCTGTCTTCAAATAGTAAAGACTTTCTATATTTTGTTTGCTTTTGTTTGCTTTTGGTGTCAATTTTTGGCACTTCATTTCTATTTACAGTCTGAAACATTTTTGCATATGGTGATTGAGCTGTCTTCAAATAGCAAGGACTATTTCTCTCTCTCTCTCTCTCTCTCTCTCTCTCTCTCTCTCTCTCTCTCTCTCTCTCTCTCTCTCTCTCTCTCTCTCTATGTATATATTGGTGTCATTGCCTGACATATGTTAACTTTCTGTTTAATCATATCTATGTCATTTATTTTAATGGTCACTTGTTATAATTCTCATATTCTATAGTGGAAATGAGGTAGTTGAAGTGTTATTTGTATCTAATTTTGTGGTTCTATATGACTGGAATAAATAAGAAAATGAATAAAGAGTGATGGCATGAACCTATACTAAGAATATGGGTATGTTGGGGAAAAGATACAAAATCACAGGAAATTTCAAAGAGGATATAAGGTATAGGTTTAAGGTTGGATGTATGAAGTGTTGGTTCATAGTAGAGTTCAATATGTTAGATCGATGCTCCTTATTTAGGGTAAATATTATACAGTTGTTTCACAAATCACAGCTCAATTTAGGTTGAATGTTGGGTCAACAAGAAGCATGTTAGGAAAATAAGCTTACTTGGGAATCGGGATGAATGTTAGTATGAGGGCATGAAGGATTAGAAATACAGAAGTCAGTTTGAACAAGGGAGTAGGCTAAATTAATAAGGGTGTTTGAGATGTTGTGGCCGCATATGACATCATGACCTAAATAACTATCCAATATAGCTACACAAATAAAGAAGAGTGGTGAAATAGATGAATTATGTTTATTGAGTTAATAGTAGTAGTAGAACCAACAGTTTGGAGTCACTTGAGGTTTTCTGTACTCACTACTAGAGGGGATGATGGTCTTACACTACTCCCACACTTGGTTGGTTTCAGTGTTTGAAAAGGCGCGCGACTCAGACGCGCCTCATGATATTTAGATTTAATGGGTCTAGGGTTTGGATTTTTGGGTCTTAAATTTTTTCAATATATATTCTAAAATGTTAAGGGATTGAAAAAAATTTATAATTTGAACCTTTTCTTTCTTTTTTTTCTTGGTCGTTCTCTTTTCCACCAATGACAACAAGGCAGCAAGCGTTTTTAAGTTGAAAGTTGAAATATAATTTTTTTTCTTTTTATTTTGAGAACATTTATACATGTGATTTTTTTTTTTTTTTTTTTTTTGGTTATTTTGTTTTTGTATGGCTATTTAATTTTTTTTTAATAGAAAATATCAATTTAAACTAGGCTTGTTAAGAATATTTTATTTTTATTAGGAGTGCGCTTCGCCTTCTTGAGGCACGCGCCTCGTGGTGAGCCTCATGTCTAGGCTCCAAAAAGCCTTTGCGCCTTTTTGCATCGCCTTTTTGCGTCTTGTGCCTTTTCAAACACTGGTTGGTTTAGAAAATTCTTTCACTTCATGTTTGTTGTCCACTTATCAACCCCTCTTTTTTTTTTTTTTAGTTTGGCCATAGTCCTTTAACCCTTATCCACCCCGAAACCTGTCCTTACCCTTACCCCAAGGCGGGGAGGCCTAAGGCCTCCAAATATTTAGCACAATCGAGGAATCAATCCCAGATCCCTTGGCAACCACACGTGGTGCCTAACCACCAAGCTAGAGGTGGTTTGGCATTGTCTTCTTATCACCTAAAATATAGAAATTAAGAAGGATGAGAAATTCAATAATATCTCCAAAAATTATTCATCTTATCTCTACTAAATCCTTCATCTTCCATAAAATGCTTAACAATATAATCATATTCAATCTTCTACATTTGGTTAATGTTTCCTTACATCTCTTATTGATCGCTTGATTCGATCATTTTCTTTGATATCTCTGGTGATAGATCTCTTGCATTCTCGTTTAGGCATTGGCAGTCGAAATGAATTGTAAATACTAGCACGATTGGTATGGCTTGCCAATCTGGGCTTTTATGTTTACGGCATCCATGGCATCCTTTTAACATAGAAATATAATATAACAAGAGCATTTGCACATAAAATCTAGCCTTTTTTTTTGTTTGTTACAATGATCTGCTTTTCTGGAAACCTGTGTTGTGAGGTTCTTTATTCTTTTTCTCTTGTGAATAAGCACAAGGTTATCTCACGTACAGACATTGTTCTTTTTAAGCTTTGTCGCAGTTCTCATGATATGTTGTGCTATTTTGATTGGGAACTCATTTTATGTCATAAAATAAAACATAAATTTTGAGATTGATTTGGCCTTTTCAGCTAGTTTGCGTAAGCTTGATGAACAGCCACAATGGCTTAAAGGAGGAAAACTTCGTGATTATCAGCTCGAAGGTCTGAACTTTCTTGTAAACAGGTATATATTCTTTCTTAAATTTGTTTATGTACCTTACAGATTCTTTGCTTTTGTCTTTACATTATTTATGGTATTGCAGTTGGAGAAATGATACGAATGTAATTTTGGCTGATGAAATGGGTCTTGGTAAAACTGTTCAATCAGTTTCAATGCTGGGTTTCCTGCAGGTAGGTTTTAATATTATCCTTCATACCTTTCTTGAAATATCTTTTTTTAATCTTTCTGTAAAGTCCCATTCTGCGGCTGTTGCTTAACATTGCAGAATGCTCAACAAATTCATGGGCCTTTTCTTGTTGTTGTACCCTTATCGACGTTATCCAATTGGGCAAGAGAATTCAGAAAGTGGCTTCCTGAAATGAATGTGGTAGTTTATGTTGGAAATCGTGCTAGCAGGGAGGTAAATTTGCTCACTCTTAAGGTTCATTATTTGAATATTCAGATGTGACGGTCTCACTAACGAACATGGGTTCAGTATATTTCCATTGAACATTCTTTTTGTGAGGATGTGTGATTCTATGTTATAGCTATCCCCTTAACTATTACGATTGCTACTTACGGTGAGAAACATAAATAATGGAATTGGGATTCAGCTTATAGCATCTGTAGAAGTATGGCTTTGCAAATTATCATGATTTGACATTTTCCCAATCTAACACAAGCTAAGAGAAATTAATTTTCTCAAAATAACTTGTTGGTAGTTTTCTGTTTGGGATCTGTTTTGGCGCATGGAATGTATAAATACGAAGTAGACAGCATATGTACTGTCTTGGATATAGATCACATTGTTTACTTGGTATGCAAGGCGGCTGGTTATTGTGGTGCTGAGGTTGTGGCAGTTGTTGTAGTCAATTTGTAACCATGGTAGGGAGTTCATTGTGGCAAGGTAGTACTGGCGGCAAAAACAGCGATTAACTGGTCAAAATTGTAGTAGTGTGTTCTGGTGGCGTATGTGGCATTGGTGGTGGTGGTGGTGGTGGTGGTAATGGTTTGAGCAGTACTAATGACTTTTTAATAGTTGGATCTCGTTCATCCTTCCATTAGATCACTTGTAAAATTTCTTTTTAATTAGTTCCAGCTGTAATTTGTTGAATTCGCTGCAATATTGTTGTTTTTCTTTTCCTTGTGCACAACAGGTTTGCCAGCAATATGAGTTTTATACAAACAAGAAAAGTGGCCAGCATATAAAATTCGATACATTGATAACTACATATGAAGTGATATTGAAGGACAAAACTGTACTATCCAAGATTAGGTGGAACTATCTTATGGTTGATGAAGCTCACAGACTTAAGAATTGTGAGGCATCACTCTACACAAGCCTTTTGGTATGACTTATCTTCCTTTTCTATTAAATTATTACAATTTTGGATTCAAATCTAGTCTCTCAGTATTTTATGAAGAAGCTTGAATGTAGTGTTTGATATTCATGGTTGGCATGTTTTATTTTGATGCAGGAATTCAGCACGAAAAACAAGCTTCTTATCACTGGAACCCCATTGCAGAACAGTGTCGAGGAGCTATGGTACCAAACTTAAAATGTTACCCATGCTATGTGAAGTTGTACCCAATTTTATTTGTCACTTTGATGATAACTTGCTCTTTTTTCACTGGAATATGTTTTTTAG
This sequence comes from Tillandsia leiboldiana, assembly GCA_029204045.2. NCBI lineage: Eukaryota > Viridiplantae > Streptophyta > Magnoliopsida > Poales > Bromeliaceae > Tillandsia > Tillandsia leiboldiana. The sequence goes on from CM055081.1 coordinate 4,316,755, forward strand.
TCTACTAATGCCGCAAAACTGTTTGTCCTTTTTTACTTTGCTAATTATGAATTAAAAAACTGATGGTGCTGTTAATTGACCTTCCTGTTTTTTAGTTGAATTCAAGTTGGTAGTTTTAATTTACTTACTGTTTATGGAGTAATTTTTTCGGCAGCTATTATGTCAAATCGACCTGTAGTTCTTATCCTTATTTAATACACTAGTTTATTCGGGTTAAGCATTCTTGTTTATATATGTCTGTGTGGTATTTTTATACATATTACCATCTACAGCTGACAACTAGGAAGAATATAATATATTAGTTTTTTTTTTCTAAATACAATGTTCTTTACTTTAAGATTTCTCCTTTCTGGTCCATATTTTTTCTGAAAGGCTTAGAGAGGATTATGATTTTGATGTTCATGTATTTCTGGTTATACAGGATGATGTCTTATGAATCTGCATCACTATTTCCTCTTTGGAAGGCCTAAAACATTTGTACAAATTTATTGCTTGACATTCTGTTGGATATTGGAAAGTGTTGACTGTCAACAGTAACCAACACTTCATCTGTAAAACATGCTAGGTCTAGTTGCTCAATGAATATACTTAATGGTGTTGTGGCAGGAAAATGTCTCTCCAGAATTTGAGAAATTTGCATGACTTTTTTAATGGCTTGAATTTAGTGTTAAAGTTGTTAGGGTGATATTACAGCCTTTTAACTTGATATCGGTGGGTTGTTTGTCTTTTCAGTCAGGTTTAAGGTTCTGGTGCGGTAGGTCGTGGCATATGATTGATAATATTCATCCTTTCTTTCTTTAGCTTTCTTTGTTGGGGTTGAGGTTTTGAGTCCTTCAAAATTTAAAAATTAATTGCTATGGAGTCCTGACAGCTTTAAATTGCATGGCATTCTGTTAGATTTATTAGATTTATTAGAAGTGTTTGGAGATTTATTATGAATTAGGTATGCTCTATAGAATTTAGTTATCACTTTTTTGTTTTTCTGGGTGATTATGGATTTATATCCCCCTTTGATATGGGCTGTGTGCTTTGTACCTTGCCTTCCTCCCGCCCTACATTGTAGGGTAACTAATGTACTGAAATGTAATTTATTTCGTTACTTTTTTACTACTTTTCATAGGTGTTCTTTTTGATACTCAATTAGTGCTTTTATCCTTGGTTCTTTTTGAGTGTATTTATTAATTATTAACTCTGACATATTTTATGGTAATCTCTTTGCTGTTGTTAATGGCAGGGCCCTTCTTCATTTCCTTGATTCGGGTAAATTTTCTAGCAAGGACGATTTTGTCGAGAGATACAAGAATTTAAGTTCATTTAATGAAATTGAGGTACATCATGAAATTAGTTAGGTGGCTTCTTCACAGGTTTTTAAGATGTGAGAAATACTTTCTTCGCGCAGTTAGTGTCTAATGCCATTTCTTATTCTTTTCCATTTCCAGCTTGCTAATCTTCACCGGGAATTGCGACCCCACATCCTGCGAAGGGTCATAAAAGATGTTGAGAAGTCCTTGCCTCCAAAAATTGAGCGGATTCTTAGAGTTGAAATGTCTCCTCTACAGAAACAGTAAGTCTGATCATCCGATTCTACATATTTTCTGTTCATTTTGTTTCTCTTTGTGAATTCATATTCAGAAACTTTTATGTTATACAAGGTATTACAAATGGATTTTGGAACGAAATTTTCACAATCTGAACAAAGGAGTTCGTGGGAACCAGGTCTGCTTTTAAACCTTTACAGGCTAACATACTTATTTTTGCTGAACATAGAGATCTGGGTACTTTTATTAGTTATTAGTAGCACTAGATTTTTGAATCATATTATGTTCCAATAAACATTGTCTCTTTTTTGTTAGATTTGGATATCATTTTAGTTACTATTTTATATTTCTTTGCGTGCTTGATTCTGCTACTCGATATTGATATTTTCTCGTGTTGGAAATCGTCAAGGGCCTTTTGGCCTTACACATGTAGTATCAGATCTTTAGTTTTTATATATGGACTTAATTTTGTTGAATATACTGATTTTCATCCTGAAAAACCAAACGGACCACTTAATGGGGTGCAATCTGGTTAGGATAAGATTGATTTCAGCTAAATTGTGATACAAATGAAGTGTATTACTGATTGAAGATACATTGTTGAAGGTTTAGGGCCTGTGTGCTGCAGATATTGTGATATATTGACATGGACCACTTGGTTATCTATGTATTTTACTCTTTTACCACAGACAGGATTCTTCAAGTTCTGGGGATTTTTTATCTCCCCATTCTAATTGGCTTGACAGTACTTGCATGCTTTGGTTGCCTATGTAAATCCTTAGGAAAACCATGTGTGATCAGTTATCCGGGTTTTCTTTCTACTCAATTGTATTTTGAGTTATATCCTCTCGAAAATAAATGGTGGCGAAACCTTTCCTAATCACTTTCATTTCATTTGGTACTCCCTCTATTTCTATTTTAATTTCCTTACATTATCTCGCTTTTATATTTAGAATTTTAATCTAATGTTTTGAAAAATTTTACAAGATTATTTGTTTATTTATTTTGAGAAATTAATATTTAATTTTTTAATGGAGCTTTTTTTTTCGAAATTTCATACTGCTACGGGATGAAACTGTTGGTTTTGTGATTTTCTGTTGCTTTTTCGAGTAAACTTGATTGATATCTAAGGATCTGAAGCCCTTGAATTTTTTTTTATCTTGCAATATAGGATTTGAAGCCCCAATAGGGCACTAATTTGGATAATTGATACTTGATGTCTCATTTCCTTGTCCTTTGCATAGAAATGAACCAGCACCTTTTGACTTAACTTGCTGCCTAATTAACTGGAAACATATTTCCTGTTGTGGTAATGATTGTAGTAAGTCTACTTGCTTCGAATTTTAATATTTCTAGTAACTTCTTATTGTCACAGTCAGACTTTGACTTAATTGTTCGGTTTTGCAGGTTTCACTCTTAAATATTGTTGTCGAGTTGAAGAAGTGCTGCAATCATCCTTTTTTGTTTGAAAGTGCAGATCATGGTTATGGTGGAGATATTAGTACCACTGATAGTAATAAGGTTGAGCGCATTGTTTTGAGCAGTGGGAAGCTAGTTATACTTGACAAACTGTTGATTAGGTTACGGGAGACAAATCACCGTGTTCTTATATTCTCTCAGGTTAGTTTACACATGATTTGCAACCTAAGAACAAATCCTCTTTTTTGGACCCGCTAGGCACGTATGCACATGCTTTACCAAAACCTTGATATCTTTAAATCTTCAAAGTTGCTTGGTACTGTAGCTTTTTAAACTATGTTTATTTATCTTATTAATCCCATAGCCAATCTGTATTGACATAATGACATCTCTTTTACCATTTTATTTTTGATTTGTATTGTTGAATATGTTTTAGGACATTTTTTTGTATTCCATTAATGGAATATTTGCGATTATGGTACTTATGGTTTCATAGTTTTTTTGTGGTCCAACTAACCTTCTAACATTAGCGACAATCCACTAATGTACGGATGGGGTTGAATTAGGCATAAGCTATGTCGTCTGAATTGCTTAAACCTAAGTGCCAAATATTAGTATCTTAGTTCCATCATATATACAGACACGCTACATTTGCTTCCTGATTTATTTTGATATTTATTTAATGAACTCATTAGGGAGCGCTTGTACGTTTCATCTCCTCCCACTATTCATCCATATGTTATTTAGGAGCCACAACAGAGACTATGCCGTTGCCACAGATCACTGCCTTCTGTCTCCTCTGCCCCTTGGCGGACTAAGAGTGACACCTGGCATGCACAAAAAGCTGGCCTTAATGACAGTACACTAACTGCTCTGATACCTCTGGTAGATGCTATTGGCCTACTATTGTTAGCATCCTGTTTTGGCTTTAACCGCATGACCCAAAATGTTAGACATCTATTACAGACATCTGTTCTTCTCTGTTATATTTCTACCTTGTATCTATACGTTTCCTCCTTCACAATATACGCTACTAGGAATATAGCTATCTTTTGTTTGTTTGACTAGACTTACTACTTTTATGTGACATGCAGATGGTGAGGATGTTGGACATCCTTGCAGAGTATTTATCACTTAGGGGATTCCAGTTTCAGAGGCTTGATGGTAGTACGAGAGCCGACCTTCGTCACCAGGCCATGGAGCATTTTAACGCGCCGGGAAGCGAAGATTTCTGTTTTCTCCTCTCTACACGTGCTGGCGGGCTAGGCATCAATCTTGCTACTGCTGATACCGTGATAATTTTTGACTCGGACTGGAATCCTCAAAATGATTTGCAGGTTCGAGTTGCAGAAATTACTCTTTTCTCCAGTATTGAATTTCTTTGAGCATTTTTGCTCGTTCTTGGTTACAATTGGTGCCTATACGGCCTGGTTTATTTGGAGCAGCTTCTCTGCTCTGAGAAGTGGCGACAAGATCTGTGTGCTGTAACTGGATTGAAATAATTTTCTGGCCTCAAATGCAAAAGCGTCAATTTTTAGATTTTGCTTCTGCTGCAGCAGGAAGCTGTTCCGTGATTTTAATGAAATAGCTGCTAATGGCTAAACTTTCCTCAAATAGCTCTTTTCAAGCAGCAGTTCTGTAGAAGTTTCAGCCAGGCCAAGCAGGCCATTATAGCTGATTCTGTGTTCTTTTTACATGATATTTTGATCCGTATTGCAGGCAATGAGTAGGGCGCATAGGATTGGGCAGCAAGAAGTTGTTAACATCTACCGGTTTGTCACTAGCAAGAGTGTTGAGGAGGATATCTTAGAGCGTGCTAAGAAAAAGATGGTATTCATACTTCCTCTTTGGCTATATAAGTATCTTTGCATGATTTTGGAGTCTTATCAAGTTTTTTTAATTCCCTCTCGGCTTTACAGGTACTTGATCACCTTGTCATTCAGAAGCTAAATGCCGAGGGCAGGCTTGAGAAGAAAGAAACGAAGAAGGGTAGTTCTATGTTTGACAAGGTGAACTCTTTATGATGTACTCCTATTAATCTTTTCCCCCCCTTGTTTTCTTGGTGAATACCAATTTTTTTTTTTAATCCCTCCATAATGAAGTTCCATATGCTTGTTTGGACTTATAAGGCTCTATCTTAAAAATGGGTTCTTGTTGCAGAATGAACTTTCAGCAATATTGAGGTTTGGAGCAGAGGAATTGTTCAAGGAAGAAAAGAATGAGGAGGAGACTAAGAAGCAACTCGAGAGTTTGGACATTGATGAGATTCTTGAGAGGGCCGAAAAGGTCGAATCCAAGGGCGCTGAAGGGGAGCCAGGCAATGAGCTGTTGAGTGCTTTCAAGGTAAGGAATATTCCAATGTATTGAACTTGTTGTGTGATTGGATGCTTATTTTGTTTCTGCATGATATTTTTCGATTTTTCCCTTTTGACCCCTTTTTTTCTGTAGGTTGCCAACTTTTGTAGTGCCGAAGATGATGCTACTTTTTGGAGTCGATTGATACAATCAGAAGCTGTAGAGCAAGCTGATGTAGTAACATTATATCTGATTATTACGCCTTGTGCTTTTTAAGCTTTTTTTTTTTTTTTTTCCTTTGCATTATTTGTTGAAAGTCCCTTTTTTTTACTCTTTTCGGAGAAAGCAAACTTTGTTATATCCCTTTCAAATAATTGTGCTGCAGGAGGATTTAGCACCTCGTGCTGCTAGAAACAATAAGAGCTATGCCGAAAAACTTCCGCCTGAAAAAGGCGCAAGTCGGAAAAAGAAAGCAGTTGAGTCCCGAGAAAAGGCTCAAAGGCGTTCCAGCAGAACTGCAGATGCCCTTGCTTCCTTGCCAGTAATTGAAGGGGCTGCTGCTCAAGTGAGGGAATGGTCTTTTGGGAGCTTATCAAAGAGAGATGCTTCTCAATTTGTTCGAGCGGTAATTTGTTTCACAATTCCTTTGAGTTAATTTAATTATGTTTTAGCATAAATATCATTTACTATGTAATCCTCTTAGTAATTTGGGCACTGACCTTTACTTATGGTTACTGTAGTGAAGCTTAAAGTAAAGTGATGCTTAAACCTATGTCATTTAAGACTGGTTTTGTTTGCTTGTTTGATTTTCATTTCTTATTGATTTTACCTCGTGATTCTTAATATTCTCTCAGGTTAAGAGATTTGGAAATGCCAGCCAAATTGGCTTAATTGTCGAGGAGGTTGGTAGTGTAATTCAGTCAGCTCCTTCAGATGCTCAAATCGAGCTATTTGACCTGCTGATTGATGGTTGCCGAGAAGCTGTTGGACAAAATCCAGACGTTAAGGTTTGTCTCTTACATAATTCTTTTTATAGCGCAAAATTGTTCGACCATTGATGTTGCATTTACTACTTGAGTTAATTTCCCTCTTCATTTAGGGAACCATCTTGGATTTTTTTGGCGTTTCTGTGAAAGCTACTGAACTATTTTCTCGTGTTGAGGAGCTTCAACATTTAGCTAAGCGCATTGTACGGTACAAAGATCCAGTTAGCCAGTTTCGTGTGGTAACGCAACATAAAAGTCCGCAATGGTCTAAAAGCTGTGGTTGGAATTCAGGTGAATGCTATGTACCGCATACATTCGCCTGTCTTTTTTTTATCAGCCATTTGCTGCTGACTCATTTCTTTTTTTATTAAATTCTTTTGCCAGTTGATGATGCAAGGTTGCTCCTTGGTATACATTATCATGGATATGGAAATTGGGAAAAGATAAGGTTGGACCCTAGGCTTTGTCTTGGGAGGAAAATTGCTCCAGCAACACTTGGTGAGAGAGAAACCTTTCTTCCTCGTGCGCCAAACTTGGATAATCGCGCGAGTGCTCTCCTGCAGAAGGTTCGCTTTTCTTCTACTCTTTATTCTATTATCTATTACTATTTTTGTTAACTTAACGGCATTTGTTTTCTCGACATGGTCTTGCTGCAAATCTTTTTCTAAAGAGCATGTTAGATTTTCTTTTATGCAATCATGAAGTTCTATCTTATCAACCAATGGCGATTATTTAAAGATGACTTTCTGATATGTGTGAGCAAACTCAACCCCGTATAATCTGTTGGAGAAATGTTTGTTTGTGGTTGTCATTGAAAGTATAAAACAATAGTTCGAACTATTTATTACCAAACTGTGGCTTCTAAATTGTTGGTGATTTTTTTTCCTGGACAGTATTCTGGAGATGTGGTTTTATTGTTCATTAAATTTCTGAATTATTTATTTTCATTCAGTCAAAAGTCAATCTGACCAGTACTTTTAGTGATTTATGGTCAGTACCCTTCAAATAACTTGATTTCTTAGTATTAAACTGCTCAATTGCATTGACTGAAAGTTAGTTACTGCAGCTAATGTCTCTTATATAGTTTCGTGTTCTTATTTTGTAGTAACCGAATGAAAGAAATCCTTTCTTACAGGAGTATGTGAGCGCCAATGGAAAGAGCTCTAAAGCTAAACGTTCTCGCAAGGCTGTTAATGGTGAAGGAGAGAGCGCGCTAAGAGTAACAAATAGCCGACAAAAAGATGTGAACTTGAGAACCGGCTTGCCTAAAAATGAACCTAGGACAAACAAGGACCAGCTTCAGAAACGTCATAGAGTAGAACCTGAGGTCAAAGAGGAAGGCGAAATATCAGATAGCGATCCAGAGGTTAAGTATCGGCAAAACAAGGAGGAGAAGTGGATGGAATGGTGTGGCGACGTCATGGAGGCAGAGACGGAAACATTAAAGCGCTTAGAAAGACTGCAAACTACCAGCGTAGACCTTCCAAGGGAAAAGGTGGTTCGGCTATTCTCACTTTTTACATTAATCCTTGTAAACTTTTTCTTGTTCTGCTTATATTGTATTGTTCAACATGTGCTTTCCTCAGGTTCTTTCTAGGATTAGAAAGTATCTCCAACTTATAGGGAGCAAGATTGATATGATTGTTCAGCAACACGGGGCATCATACAAGCAGTCCCGTAAGTGTTTCCTCATTTGTGTTTTTTTTTTTTTTGCTACCTAGTGCCCTACAGTGCTTGTTCATCCAAGAGGCAAAATAATCTTATTGTGTGTCGGCGGTTTTCTGATTCAAGTAGTTGATATTCCTCCTGAGCTAGTTGTCTTTAATAAGTTGATATACGTTAACGCACAAGGGGTAAAAGAAGAGAGAAAAACAATTTAAAAGCACTTAAGTTTTACTATTGTCTTGCAGGTATGACAACGAGATTGTGGAATTATGTTTCTACCTATTCCAATTTGACTGGAGAAAAGTTATACGAGATATATTCTAAACTCAAGGACGAGCAACCAGAAACTGGTGCAGGACCTGCCCATTTCAACAGTTATGCACCAGGTTCAGCCAACCGGGACGGTGATATGAGCCAATTCCCACCTTCTAACAATGATTCCATCAGAAGATCGAGACATCATCCGTACTCTTCTATACCCAATGAGCCATATCAGAAGAATCAGAATACCGGTAAATCGGTAGTATGGAAACGCCGAAGGAGAGCAGAAGCAGATAACCTATTGCAATCTCAGCCTTCTTATCAGCTGCCCAATATGAGTAATGGAGGCCGAGCACCGGAATTAAGCAATTCGGCTGGGATTCTTGGTTCGGCTCCTTTAGAAATGAGGCGTTTCGGCAATGAAAGACCAAATAGAGCACATCCCAGTCGTTTCCCTCCAGGACATGGGCATTTGTCATAGCACAAGAAGTCTCTCAAAAGTTCTTAAGCTTTTTTTAACAGCTGCTGCTGCTTTTGCTAGAAGTGGAAGCCTGTTGTCTAGAATGGCTCGAAAATTCTTTTCTCAAGGAAATAAAGGTTCGGCGATCCCTCTTCAGATCTTTATGACAAGGGAGGTGCAGCGGGCCCTGTCATGAAGATGTTGAGAATGCAATAGATTTGCACAGATTCTTCTGGCCGAAGTACTACAATGCTTCTTGTAGAACACAAAGATAAAGAGTCCAGCCAGAATGAGTTCGGTAATCCGAAATACAAGAGGAGTGTTTTTAGTGTTGGCGAGGCCTTCAGAAAGTAGCTACACGCCATCAACATTGAATAGATACATGTACGAATGTTTTTGCTAATCGCAATATATTGAATTGAATTTATAACATGAATATATATGGTTTCTGGCTCTTTGATCCCATGTTTCTGCTTTGCTTCTAAATTCTCTGTCTTATTCCAACACCCGAATGTTGCTTATAATGCTGCGAGTTATAGGACTTTGAGAATAGCTCAATGTAGCTCGTCCTACTTTAGATGCTCAAGCCATTGCAGAGTGAAATGGACGATACTTCATACTGCTTTATTTCTTTGTATACTAATCCTTGGCAGAATGTTAGATTGGATATATTTTCATATAATGTCGAGTCATGGGGATATTGTTTCATTGCGTGTAGTCCTTGTTGTAGTAATTATGGTTCTGTTTGGGACATGTAAATTAGGTCTCGAGTTCTTTCATTATTTTGCTTTATTTGTATGCATTCACCCTGTCGAAGTGTCTTAATGCAACCTCTCTTTTGCATTATGGATGAAACATTAAAGTCCTGATGAGTACGGTATTGTTCTTTATTGAATAATGTATATAATTTTTTTTTTCCTATTTTCATGATCCAAGCTACTTTAATGGCTAAGGTTGTAGGAATTCATATTACTTATTCCAGCAATATGGATCATTTTATTTCTGTCGGGAAGTAAACAAGGGGATGCTAAATGTGGCAATTTGATTCCTTGGAGAATGTTGTAATTTAATTTTGAGATAATAGGATCAATAAAATGCTAAAAATAATGTATGACTTGGAAGAACCGAGTTGGACGGAGATGAAGCAAATTAGCCTGCTATATGTTGGAATATTTGGAAAGCAAATCACAGCAAAATACTGTTGCTAGAAACCAGGTGAGTAGATTCATTCAGCAAGATATATCACTCTGGCTTTGTTGCGTCTAAAATGTTCTAAGACATTTTGGATTTTATTGCAGTTTGTTTCTGAAGTTTTTGGCTGTTATCGTGCTTTCCACTTCCGTGGTATGTACTAGAGGAGGCAGCAGCAAGCCAACTTCCAACAATCTAAATGCTGAACTACTGAGGATGCATTTATTGCAAATAGGAGGTATAATTTCTTTACTCCCTATGATTTCGAGCCGAGTTTTGAAAAGGATTCGTTCTCTGTAGTGGGCACGGGTGGCAATACTTGTACAAGTTAGGTAGCTGGATAATATGCTTTTCTGTGTATGTATTTTTTGATGTGGAAAGGCCTATCTGTCTTGGATTTAATTCCTCTACTTTGAGCAGCAGCAGCAGCTAAGTGTTTGGCACGCTAAACTTCTGGAGCCTTTCCTTTGGCGCGAAGTTGAAAAGTGCTTTTGGTCCCCAAACTCAAAGGCTTCAAGTTGGAGCTTTTGTTTCTGCTGCAAGTAGGTTGCTGTTAAGGGTATTTAGTGAAACAGTTCTTAGTGCTTCACCAAACAGTGCTACTCAAACAGTATTTTTGCCAAAGTTTCAGCTGGAGCAAACGGGTAGCGAGCTACATGTTTGGAACTCGACACATTCAACGGAGTGTTATGAATTCGTAGTTCTAATACCTTCGAAAGGTTTGAGACAAGGATTTAAGTGTCGTTGCACGGGATCCTATCGAAAACTTGCCGGCACGGTACGGTACGGTGCATGCCGAGTGGTGCCGATGAGTGCTGGTTATAAAAAATACGCGTGTGTCGACACATAATGGCCTGAAATATTTTTTTTTTTTTGGCAACAAAAATTTTCAATTGCTTATTATGTAATTTTATCAAATCTTTGATTTTTATTGAGAAAATTACTTACTAATTTTTTCAAAAAGAAGGTTTTGAGTTGTGTTATCGGCACGGGGCTATATCATACCGGTATTTTGTTTTGTTGGCACAATCCAGTACGGTGGATACGATTCGAACCGATAGCACGGCTCAAAATCTTTGGTTTGAATAGCCATTAACAGTGATTTTCTGCTTATTGATGGTTCAATTAGACCTTCAATTGGCTATTGATACTTTCGCATATCTACCATCTTTGTTGTACAAGAATATTAACATCCCTGATTGCTCGAGTTTTATCGCCATTATCTCTTAACATGCCATGTTGTTTATCATTCGTCAGAGGAAAAGTAGATGCTGCTGAACATTGTCCACAAAGCCCGTCAATGTAGATGGCAGTCAGTAATGTCTCTTGGCGAAGATATATATCGAATCAAATTTCTTGTTGCTGATTACAATCTTAACAGTAAGTTTGTTTCTATTCCGTTTCTAAAGTGTAGAGTGTAGACTATAGACAAAATTTCAAAGTCGCTAACGAGTGAACAGAGGTGATCACCGACGATTAGATTTTGTCTGACATAAATAAGAGACATTAATTTGACAGGTTAATCTTACTCTCGTGACCACACATCTGAATTAGATATTTTTTCCGCTCTATTCTTCAGAGAATGAATGAACCTTCTTTTTCTGTTGATTCTGCTGCTTCTAAGCTTCTGACTTTTAGCTAGTTCATTGTTTCAACGGATACAGAAAATTACAGCAAAAACTTTTTAGAGCATATGTTCTAAAACCATGAAACATGTTGGAATTTTTGAATTATCGGCGTTTGCTACCATTATATAGAGCGAGACTTATAATATTTATAATACTGTTGTTTTTAATTTTAGAATATTCAAATTAGCGATTCATACCGTTATAACTAATCTATCGTATTTGAAGTTTATAGAAATAAAATTTTATATTTTTTCAATATAATTTACTTTATGATCAAATTATTTTAAAATTATTAATTTTTAATAGCTACTATAATGAGTTTGTAGTTTAAAGGTATAGAAGATTTTAAATTTATTCAAATTTTGATAGAAAATATTTTAAACATTCTTGATCTTGAATTCAAAAGTTTTATTTTTAAATTTTAAAGATTGTTTAAACATGATTTATTTACCAAGTAAACGACGTCAAAAAAATCAAAATTTTAATTTTAAAACTTTTATGTATCCTAAATCATATTTAATGGTGTGGATTATTGATTTGAATATCTTAAAATTAAAAACGAGACTATAGTACCGGAGCTTAGATAATATAGATAGTATAGTAGCTTAGTTTTATATATATATATATATATATATATATATATATATATATATATAGAGAGAGAGAGAGAGAAAGAGAGAGAGAGAGAGAGCGCTAGGTTGGAATACTATTAATAGCACAAGTCATTGGTGCTATTAAGTTTTTAACTCTTGGATTAAAAGATGTGCGCTTGAAATGATAGTGGGTCCTTTGGGTTTAATAGATGGTTGAAAAAATAATAAAATCTAACGGATGAAAATGATCAAAGGGCTTGATCTAAGGATAGAAAATTTGATAGTACCAAATATTTGATGCTATCGATAGCATAGTAGCCGGACTCTCTCTCTCTCTCTCTCTCTCTCTCTCTCTATATATATATATATATATATATATAGTCTGGCTACTATGCTTGTACAAGCACCAAGCAATTGGTGCTTGTAAGTTTTCTACCGTTAGATCTACCTTTTTGACTTATTTCATCCATTAGATTATTCTATTCCAATAATCACTCACTTAACCCAAAGGGTTCATTATCATCATAACCACAAATCATTTCATCCCAGAGTTAAAAAACTACAAGCACCAATGACTTGATAAAAGCATAGGAGCTTAATACACACACACACACACTCTCTCTCTCTCTCTCTCTCTCTCTCTCTATATATATATATATATATATATATATATATATATATATATATATATATATATATATATATATATATATATATAGCGTAGGACTACTATACTCTTATGAGTATAAACCTCTTTATACTTATAATCTTTTCGCCCTTGGATGAAGAGATGCGTTGTTAGCTAGGATGATAGTGGTTTCCCTAGGGTTTAGTGGATTGTTGGTGAAATAGTATAAATCTTAGGGACTACTATAATTCTAACCGCACATTCCTTCATCTAAGAGCCGAAAACTTTTCTCAATACACACACACACACACACACACACACACTCTCTCTCTCTCTCTCTCTCTCTCTCTCTCTATATATATATATATATATATATATATAGCGTAGGGCTACTATACTCTTATGAGTATAAAACTTTTTGTACTTATAATTTTTTCGCCCTTGGATGAGGGATGTGTTGTTAGGATGATAGTGGTTTCTTTAGGGTTCAGTGGGTTGTTGGTGAAATAGTATAAATCCTAGGGACTACTATAATTCTAACCGCACATTCCTTCATATAAGAGCCGAAAACTTTTGAGTACGAAGGGATTTTACTCATAAAAGTATAATAGCCGAATTCTCTCTCTCTCTCTCTCTCTCTCTCTCTCTCTCTATATATATATATATATATATATATATATATATATATATATATATATATATATATATATATATATATATATATATTGTCCGACTGCTATGCTATCGATAGCACCAAGTACTTAGTGCAACCAAGTTTTCTCCCGTTAGATCTACCTCTTTAACCATTTTCATTTCTTAAATCATACAATTCCATCAACCGCCCACTAAATCTTAGGGGATCATTATCATCCTAAATGCACATCCCTTAATCTAAGGGCTAAAAATTTAATTGCACGAATGATTTGATACTATCGATAGTATATATATATAGAGAGAAAGAGAGTTGGGCTATAATACTATCAGTAGCAAACGAATTTTGTTGTTATCGATTTGTTTTCGATGATGGAGGCTCCAAATCGACGATCGGTATCGCTGAATATAATTTATAACACTTGAAAGCATCTACAAATTAAATTTTAATTTTTTTTAACGTCATTGACCTAATGATCAAATAGTTATAAAAGTTATAATTTTAATAGTTGATATCATGCATTTTTTTCGTTTAACGGTGTAAGGATATTTAAATCAATTAAATTTTAGTTATTTTTTTTTTTGAACCATTTAAAATAAAATTTATACTCTTGATTTTGATTACAAGATTACTATTATTATTTTTTGAAGGATATCCATTTTTAGCTATTTATTTTTGTGTTCACTTGATGGATAGGAGAATAATATCAAAAATGTATAAAATTTAATTTTCAGATAGTTTAAATAGTCTAGATCATATTTTACGGTGCCGATCGTCGATGTAACATATTTTTGACTCAGTATTTTCTAAATGTTGTTTCTTTCAAAAGAGAATTTGGAAACGTTTATTGCGTGGGACACTAGATGACAATTTTTTCCATGTAAACTATTTAAAGCTTTGTTTAGTCTGAATATTGCGAATGATCCACTATTTTTTAAAAACAGTGAATCGGTCACCGTTGGTAGAATTTGGCAGCATCCCAGTAAAATAAAGGCTGGATTAATGTGGCGTCGACAGGATACGCTATAATATTATTCGTAGAAATATATTTTGTACGAGGTTAGATTTGATTTTTTTTTTGAAATTAGATCAAATTGAACGCAAAAAAAAAGAAGATTAAATCAACTCTCATGTGGTTTTACGTGTTTTTACTTTGTGGTCCTGTTATTTAAAATTTTATTTTACTAATTTTATTTTTATGTTAGTGTTAGAATTTGCGGTTAAATAAATAGGATTGTAAAGTAATATAATTTACAAAACGGATGAGAGTAAAGTGAAACTGTATATTACCAAAGAGTGGAAAAATAAAAAAAAAATATTTTTTGTACATTCAAAATTGGATGTATATCTTACATTTCATTTATTTTGAAATGGTGTGAATTTTACTGATCATTTTGACCAGTAAAAAAATCTCAATTTCAAAATAAATGGAATGTATATGGTACAACTAAAATCGAATGTAAAATAAAAATAAGTTATACCTACAAGTGGACTAATTGGAACTTTTTCTTTTAAAAAAAAAAAGCCCCTGGTTGTTAGGACTTAGGAGTATTCTTTACGGAAAAACTTAGAGTAGGGAGGTTCCCAACGCATCCACATATATTAGATTTTACACATATCTTAAAAAAATTGACTTTGAATGTTTTTTTTAATAAATCCGATCCAAATTTGGTGCAATTTGGTAAGAGAATGCTAAAAATGTACAAACCAATGAGGGTTTTAAGGCTCATAATCTTTTCCTTTAGGCTTAATTTTTTTTTTCTTTTTTTTTTTTTTGAATTTTATTGTTAAAAAAAAGGGAAGAAAGTGACGCCCTTCATTCTGTTGGGATTATAGAGTTATTAGGGTAAGAAAAATATATTACTTTACACATAAAAAATTAAAATAATTTTTAAAATAAAAGTTTTTAAGAAATATATAACATCGTTGGAAAACTCAAACTCCCCACTCAAGTTTTGTCGCTTCTACAAAATGTAAAACTCAAGAATAAATTCAGCTAATACAAACAAAAAAAAAAAAAAAAAAAAAAAAAAAAAAAAAAAAAAAAAAAAAGGAAAATGCTATTTTAGAAAACTTCACCACCTAGATTTTTTTTTTTTTTTTTTTTTTTTTTTTTTTCAAACCATGCCAAACATGTGCTTGGATTTATAAAAGATAAGTTCTTGTTATTCCTCTCATCTCCAGCTACCATCCATGACCCACCTATTTTTTTTTTTTTTTTTTTGTTGACAAATATTATTTTTATTCTCATCATATGGAGAGTGGAGAAGGATGTTCCAACCACTCTTTCCCATCAAAGCTCACAACTCAAATCAATCCATCCCATGAATTCATATTCCACATTAACTCCTCTTGCTTTATTTGGTGACTTCAAACCACTCCTTTATTTTAACCATTATTTATTTATTTGATCAATTATATATATATATATATATATATATATATGAGGAATGCTACATGTACACCCATTTATGGGTGTACATCTTACATCCCCACTCATCCAAGAGTGGGGGCTTTTCTACCCATCACATCAAGTGATGGGTAAAATTCACCCCACCCTTGGATGGGTGGGGTGTAAGATATACACCCCTTTTGGGGTGTATAGAAAGCATTTTCCTATATATATATATATATATATATATATATATATATATATATATATATATATATATATATATATATATATATATATATCAGAGTTCCAAATTCGTATGCTGTGCTATTTCAAAATTAAAAATTTTAGATATGAGCAATGCTACATGTACACCCCGAAGGGGTGTATATCATATATCTTCACCATTTTAATGATGGCGATATCTTTTACGGGTCACATCGATTGACTCATCATCACACCCCATCCATTGGATGGGTGGGGTGTGTGATATACACCCCAAATGGAGTGTACAAGTATCATTTCCCTTTAGATATATATAGCAGATTACTCAAATATTATATATATGGTATAGACTCAAAAAAGAAATATTTTTTTTATCATGGTGCAATTTAAAATAGGGTTAATTGCATACATGTCCCTCAAAATATATTGAATTACAAATATATCCCTCCAAATTTCAACTTTTCATATTTATTCCTTCAAAAATCCACAGTTATTCAAATCTACCCCTACCGTCCATCTCTGTTAGAAAAGTTGAGTTAACCATAGGTTAAATGCTTAACCTTGGTTAGATTAAAAAGTGAATATACCTTTTTATCCTTTCTTTTATTTACTAACAAAAAAATATATTTTTTAAACCCTATTTAAAAAAAACCTTACATATTTAATCCTATTTAAATCCAAATCCGAGGGCAAGCAGCTGTAGAACAACAACAACAACTACATCTAATCAATGCATCACTACACACGAACACACCCCAGTAGGGACCAAACGCGATATCCATCGAAAGATTAGGGTTTAACATTAGTGGAACCTATCGTCCTCATCCGCCTCTTTCGCGGGATCCGGAGGGGCGGCGGGGTCTTCTTTTTCTTCGGCGGAGGCGGAGGCGGAGTAAGGGGGATCGGCGCCGTCGAACTTCTCGAACCTGGCGCGCGCGAGGAGCATGAAGCGATATGGGCGGGGGCGGGGGCGGGGGCGGGGGCGGAGGGGAGGAGGGAGGCGGCGGAGGGATGCGGTGGTGTTCTTGGCAAGGAAACTCGGCGGCGGAGGCGGCGGAGGAGTAGAGGGAGAGGGACGCGGCCGCCATTTTAGGACGAGAAAAGCTCCGGCGAAGGCGACGGTGCTTAGGACGATACACGCGCTATTTGGAGGTTAACAACATTGTGACTGTGGATAAGGGTTAAAATGTGGTTGGAGAGGGGCATTTTTGTAACAAGTATAATGATATTACTTTTGGAGGGATATGTTTGTAAGGGGGCAAAAAAATAATTTCACATCGAATCTGTTAAAAAATAAATCGATTCCAAACGGGAATTTGTAAGGGGGCATATTTCAAGAACTTTGGATTTTTGAAGAGATAAATATGAAAAATTGAAATTTGGAGGGATATATTTGTAATTCGACATATTTGGAGAGACATGTATGCAATTAACCCTTTAAAATAAATACCACGTGTAATTTAATATAAAGTTTTGTCGTGGAGCAATTAAAAAATTCAAATAAATTTTTTTAGTAAAAATAAATAATAATAATAATAATAATAATAATAATAAGAGTGAAAAAAAAAAAGAAAAAAAAGTGAGGCTAGCTCTTGGATGAGTAATGTGGGTAAAATTAAACATAGTTTTTTTATATTAATTAGCTAAAAAGTTTAATTTTTTTTTAAAAAAATTATTATAACGTTTATTATAACGTTTGTTAAAGTGTGTATTAGATAATATCTAATACGCCCTTTAAAATTTTAAAAATATTTAATTTATTTTTTTGTTGTCAAAATATTTTTATTTAATTTTATTTTTATTTTTTCAAATATACTCTTATCCTTCGGAGTTTACTAATGGGATTGAAATTTTAGAAAGGAATTTGGAAAAATGAAAGGTAAATTTATAAATTTTGAATAGTAGCGTGGATATATAAGCAAAAGCTTATAATACAAAAATAAAAATTGCTGGTTTTATTTCAAAGATCACGTTACATGTAACTTTAGAAAGAAAAAAACATCAAAATTTTTAAATTTATTTTTTTATTTTCAAAATATCCTTCTAAACTCCACCGAAGAAATTTTTAGAAACCAAAAAGAATATTTTAGTCAATCGGAACATATTAAATATTTTTTTAAGTTTTATTAGAGAATATGCTGGACATTATCCCAAAAAAAAAAGAAGATAAAATCAACCCAAAAGGCTATTTGATAGGGAATAGATACATACTCTCCTTCATAATTGAGCTGTAATACAATCAGTAATAATCATGCCGGTTGGTATATCTGTACTGCTGAATATGACTTAAATTATTTAAATTATATAAAAATTAAATTTCATATTTTTTCGATATTATTTTATTGTTCATCAAGCGAACATAAAAATAACTAGCTAAAAATAAATATTTTTTAAAAAATAATAATATAAATATTAAAAAAATAATCTTATTTTAAATAGTGTAAAAAAATTTTAAATTAAAATTTAATTAATTTAAATTTTTTTACACCGTTAAATAAAAAAACATAATATGCCGACTATTAAAATTATAAATTTTATAATATATTATTAATAAGCTAATAATATTTTAAAAAATTTAAAATTTAAAATTTAAATTATATAGATCATGTTAAACTGTACTGTGGATTTAAAGGACCGTCGTCAAAAGCAAATAGATAGGTAGCAGAGGAGGGAGGCCATCACAACTCCACTCATCCAATATTCTACCGACGTTTGTCCGAGCAGTCTTAATTTCGTCGCCGACTTTAATGCATTTTGTTCTCGAGGATTGGAATACGATTCTCGTCGTGTATCCACATGCGTGTCTTTGGGTAATTCGTTGCCGACTTTATGGACGATTTAAGAAAGCCCCACTTGTCAAAACTGACGCGTTTTGAGGGCTTCTTTACTATATTAAAAAGAGAATATATTGTATACATATACGCTGTCCAAATTGACTTCAATTTTAATAGCAATAAAGTATAAGTAGGGCTTGAGGTTGATTGTCTTAAAAAAATATATAATATATATTTTTTTTATTGTGTGGCTTTGTTTCAATTTCATCTACTGCTATTTTTTTTTTTTTACTAATTAATATGAGAATAAATCCTAATTAATTAAGCTAGACCTCGCCACTCTAATTAAGATGTCTCGAGTTCGATTTTCGCGTTCAAATAATATCCGCGCTAGGTGAAGACGTTAAGATTATTATTTATGTTCATATTTTTTATTTTAGGTTATATAATATAAAAATATGTAATTAAATAGAATAATAAACTATACGTCATTTCAGTCAGTGTGAATGGTGATGTAAAATTATTTCTAAACATGTGATATGCGATGGAATTTATATGGTATAAAATAAAATCGAATACATACCAATATTTAGGATCATAAATAAAACTGTAAAATAACTTACAGAGCATCATCGAGAAAAATTTGCAATACTAAACAGTACCGACCGAACTAGGTAATCTGGTTTCTCCTCATTTCTCATGCATTCTTCCGTATGGTGTGTATTTAATGGATAATCTTACCAGAATGCACATGAGTAGGTGGCAGGACCAGTACCCCTTTATATAGATTCTAGATCGACTTCCCATCAAAGTCTGATTAGGATTCTATTTAATTTAAATGGATGGGAAAGGAATAAGATATACCATATCAAGTAATTCTATATCTTTTAGGATTGACTTTATCTATAGTAAATCCAAATTTAAATATAATTAATTATGCCACATATATGAAAATCCTAACAATCTCCTACTTGGCTTATATTAATTATATTTCATCTCTTTTAATTTCAATACCAAGAACATATGAGGCATCACCTAAATCTTTCATTTCAAAATTTTGGAAAAGAAATTCTTTAGTGTCATGCAATAGTCCGAGATCATTACTGGCAAGCAAAATATCATCAACATAAAGGACTAAGAAAATTATTTTACTCCCACTAACCTTCAGATATATACATTGATCAACAATATTTTCTTTAAAACCAAAGGTTAAAACGGTTTGTTTAAACTTTAAGTACCATTGTCGGGAGGTCTGTTTTAGTCCATATATTGATTTCTTTAATTTGCATACCAAGTGCTCCTTTTCCTTTTGCGAGAATCCTTCAGGTTGACTCATATATATTTCTTCATAAAAATCTCCATTTAAAAAAGCAGTTTTTACATCCATCTGGTATAGCTCGAGATCGTAATGAGCAACCAGAGCCATAATCACACGGAAAGATTCCTTTCTCGATACCGGAGAGAAAGTCTCTTTATAATCAATGCCTTCTTTCTGAGTAAACCCTTTTGCCACAAGACGGGCCTTATATTTCTCTATGTTACCTTTGGAGTCCCATTTGATTTTATAAACCCACTTGCATCCTACAGGTTTAACTCCTATAGGTAACTCAACAAGATCCCATACCTTATTGTGGTTCATGGATTCAATCTCATCTTTCATGGCATTGTACCATTCTGTTGCACTACT
Source organism: Tillandsia leiboldiana (assembly GCA_029204045.2). Taxonomy (NCBI): domain Eukaryota; kingdom Viridiplantae; phylum Streptophyta; class Magnoliopsida; order Poales; family Bromeliaceae; genus Tillandsia; species Tillandsia leiboldiana. Next base: position 4,337,149 of record CM055081.1, read on the forward strand.
GCTATTTATGGCTGCGGAAAAACTAAGAGGATCATCAAAATTCTGACCATTCTCATAAAGATAGACAATATAATCGCTAAACATAGCCGGTCTTCTCTGTCTTGAGGATCTTCTTAAATCTATCTGATCATCCACTTGTAAATCTTGATGTGGATTATCAATGATAGATTCACCTTCACTTTGTGGTTCCAAAATAATTTGTGGTTCTATTGGAACCGAAACCATCAAATTATTAGGAGTAATAATGGGTATATTATGTACAGAATCCAAATGCTCTTGAATTTCATCAAATTCAACGAATCGAGGTTTAGAGCTCCCACTAACTGTTTCATTCTCAATAAACCGTGCTGTTTTAGTTTCTGCAATCTTTATAGGAAGTGTTGGACAGTAAAACTTATACCCTTTGGACCTTTCTGAATAACCAATAAAAAATTCTGAAATGGTTCGAGGATCCAATTTCTTTATTTGTGGGTCATACAATTTGGCCTCAGCTTGACAAGCCATGTATGAAAATGTCTTAAACTGGGTTTCCTACCTGTCCAAAGCTCAAAAGGAGTCTTAGTGACAACCTTAGTAGGGACCCGATTAAGAATATATAGGGCAGTTTTGAGCGCCTCACCCCACAATGATATCAGAAGGGTAGAATTACTGATCATACTCCTGAGCATATCAATTAATGTGCGATTCCTTCTTTCATCAACACCATTCTGATCAGGTGTGCCTGGCATGGTGTACTGTGGAACAATCCCGCACTGCTCTAGAAACTTAGCGAAAGGCCCAGGAACTTGGCCTTTATCTGTCTGTCTACCAAAATATTCACCACCCCTATCTGATCTGACAACTTTTATATTTCTCTCGAGTTGATTCTCTACTTCAGCCTTATATGCCTTAAAGGCATCTAATGCTTCAGATTTCTCTTTAAGCAAGTAAAGATAGCCATATCGAGAGTAGTCATCAGTAAATGTGATAAAATATTTATGGCCAGTAAACGTAAGAGGGAGAGGTCCGCATATATCCGTATGAATCAGCTCTAATGTTCCATCACACCTTTTGGCACCTTTAGAGGAGGTTTTGGTCTGCTTTCCCTTTATGCAGTCCACACACGTTCCAAAATCAGAGAAGTCAAGATCATCCAAAATTCCTTCTCTAATTAACCTTTGGATTCTCTGTTTCGATATGTGTCCCAACCTCCTATGCCATAACATGGATGACTTTTCATTATTAATGTCACGTTTTGATCCAACATTTCCGTGCATGGTAAGAAGGATTTCACGATACAAATGATCTAAAGATACTTTATATAGATTATTTTTCAAAACACTAGAGCCAACTATCTCAGATTTGTAGGATAACGAAAAGATTTTATTATCAAAATTGAAACTATATCCCAAACCAACAAGTTTCGAAATAGAAATTAAATTCTTTGAAAAATTTGGAACATAAAAAGTATCACTTAGATCCAAAACATAACCACCAGAAAGAATTAATCTAAATGTTCCTAGAAATTTAACTTTAGTTGGATTTCCTTCACCAGTATAGATAGTGGCTTCATCTTTATTCGGTTTTCTACGGTTTAGAAATCCATGCACGGAATTCGCCACATGGCATGTGGCACCAGAGTCAATCCACCAAGTATTAGATGGAACAAAAACTAAATGCAACTCATGCATCAAAACCAGAAACTTACCTTTCTTTTGGAGCAATTTCTGATACTTTAGACAATCTTTCTTTATATGACATTTTTTCTTGCAAAAGAAGCACTTGGGAGTCCAATTACTTAATTGGCTTTGTGAACCAGACATGACTTCCATGTTCTTCTTTTTTGAGTCATTCTTGCCTTTACCATTCTTAGTACGCTTTATTTGTCATTTGTGAGAAACAAAGTCAACTGTATTTTATTTTTCTTGTATCAATCTGCCTTCCTCTTGCACACACATAGTCAGCAATTCATTGATTGACCATTTATCCTTATGTATGTTATAAGAGATCTAAAATGGTCCATATTCAGATGGTAAGGAGTTCAAAATAAAGTGCACTAAGAATGAATCAGAGATGGTTACTTCAAGTGCAGTGAGCTGCGCTGCAATATCTCGCATTTCCATAATATGCTCGCGAATCGAGCCTTTTCTGGAATACTTCATGGAAGACAGTTTATTCATTAGGGTACTCGCCAAAGCTTTACTGGAGCTTACAAATTGTTGCTCCACAGCATTTAAGAAATCGCGGGCTGTCTTACATTCAGGAATTGAGATCCGAATGTTTTTACCGACACGCGCCTTCATCAGCATCAAACTAAGTCGATTAGAGCGCTCCCACTTTTCCAAAGATGCTGTTTGGATTGGCGTACTTTGATCTGTAAGAGGAAGATGTTTTTCCTCTCTTAGAGCCAAATCGAGATCCATACACCATAATGTAAGCATAATTTGTTCTTTCCACTCCGAGTAATTAGAACCATTAAGTATAGGAACAGAATCACCAATAGGAACAAAGGATGAAGTCATAGCTGAAAAATAAAATGCATGTCTATATTAATAAGAAATCACATCATAATATTCCACACCAAAAATAGAAAAATATAATTTATATGACATCACAACACCTCATTTGGGAGCAGAATTATGAGCATAAATATTTTTCTTTCTTTCTTTATGCATATACTTTATATGACATCATAACCCCTCCTTTGGGAGCAGAGTTACGAGTATAAATATGCAATTTCTTTATCAGAAATTAATTTAGACTTTCTGTAGATCGTGATAATTTCAAGTTTCCCATATGAAGAAATTGTCAGCTTTGGCCAGGCAAATTTCTCCAAACGAGTTACAAGAAAATTACCATCCTACACCACCCATATACCTTTATGTCTAAAATCATACTAAACAAGGTGCAATTTCTACATGCACTTCTTTAGAGCGATTAATTCACTATTTCTTCTGAACGAGACCGCTTTGGCTTGCACCCGAACAGTTGAAACAATAAATTAATTTGACTTAGTGCCGTATAATTAACATGAAAATTATCTAAAAGAACGCTACTTTAAAGTAAATTAATTTATTATTCTTTAGTTAGGGCCGCTTTGGCCTGCATCTAATTAATCAAAATAATAAATTAATTTAACTTAGCGTCTAGATTTAAATAATCTAACAACAATTATGATTATTTAATTTTCATGTTATGTCTGATCAAAATAACACTTTATGATATATATAAGTATAGATGCAATAATTTAAAATATAATATTGCAATCATAAAATTTATGTATATCCATATTTCACCATAAATATCAGATAAAAAAAATTTATGATAAATTAATATTGTATGGAAAATTTAAATCCTTATGTGAACGGATTCTTTTTTTTTTTTTTTTTTTTTTTTTTTTTTTTTTTTTGAATTCGGAATAGATAAATAAGTTTAAATAATAACAGATTAGAGACCAATAAAAGAAAAATAGCCACAATCGTACGAATTACATTGTCTCGGATCCAAAAGAGGCACAAACCAAAAATTTATTTTTCTTTAATTAACTGGATTTCATTCAAACAACCTATAAAATCCCAAAATGAATTACATTGTCTCGGATCCAAAAGAGGCACAAACCAAAAATTTATTTTTCTTTAATTAACTGGATTTCATTCAAACAACCTATAAAATCCCAAAATAATGACAAGTCATGCTGATACAATGGTGTCATACTGTAAGGTCACACATAAACAAAACTGAGTGGCCTTATGATGTCTTTTTCAAAATTGGAAAACCAAGAAATAACGATATCCAAATTTTAAAAAAAAGATGATTAAAGAAGAAAAATAAAGCACATCAATAACAATAAGATGGCCATGAACAAATCATACGACATGACAATATTTCAAGAAAATCTTGACTATATATAATTAGATTTAAAGTCTAAAATCGGTTTCAAAAAATAAATTCATTATTATTCAATTCAATATAATAAAGCATACAATATTAAATTTATCTAACTGGCTCCGATACCAATTGATGGAATTTATATGGTATAAAATAAAATTGAATACATACCAATATTAAGGATCATAAATAAAACTGTAAAATAACTTACAGAGCGCCATCGAGAAAAATTCTTGATTAAACAGCGGAAGCAAGAAATTCGGTTGCAATACTAAACAGTACCGACCGAACTAGGTAATCTGGTTTCTCCTCCTTTCTCAGGCGTTCTTCCGTATGGTGTGGATTTAATAGATAATCTTATCAGAATGCAGTGGCAGGACCAGTATCCCTTTATATAGATTCCAGATCGACTTTCCATCAAAGTCTGATTAGGATTCTATTTAATTTAAATGGATGAGAAAAGGATAAGATATACCATATCAAGTAATTCTATATCTTTTAGAATTGATCTTATCTATAGTAAATCTAAATTTAAATATAATTAATTATGCCAAATATATGAAAATCATAATAATATATAGTTAAACAAAATAGTAAATTATCCGTCATTTCCGTCCGTACACGTGTTATGGGTTCAAATGATATCCATCGTGCAGATGAATGGAGATGCTAAGATTATTTTTGTTCATGTTTTTTATTTTAGGTTATATGATATAAGAACACGTAGTTAAACAGAATAATGAATTATCCGTCATTTCAGTCGGTGCATGTGTTATGGATTCAAATAAGGAAAATGCTACTTGTACACCCTATTTGGGGGTGTACATCGCACACCCCACCCATCCAATGGGTGGAGTGTGGTGAGGGGTCACTTCACAATTTGTGAAGTGACCCCCCCATCCTTAGATGGGTGGGTGTAAGATGTACACCCCCTTTGGGGGTGTACATGTAGCGTTGCTCTTCAAATAATATCGAACGTGCAGGTAAATTGAGAAGTTAAAGATTATTTCTGGATATGTTTTCAATTTTAAGTAATTATATGATATAAGAATATGTAGTTAATCAAAAAATAAACTATCATATATATTTTTTTTACATGGTATAGATACGTATGATTCGACTGATATTCTCTATGAACATTAATTAAGATACTAAGATAGATCGTCCGTCCCTAGCGTAAATGACAAAAGGTTTGGTAGTTGATATTTGGGATTCTGAGTTCGAAGTCTAGTTGCTTCATATTTTTAATTAAGTTTATTTTAAAAATAAATAAAATGAATAGCATATTATCTTTCTTTCAAAAAAAATAAAAAAAAATACTAAGATAGATTCAACCGATATCCACCATGCACATCAATAGAAATGCTAAGATTATTTCTGCTCACACTTTCTATCAAAATAATTTTTTAGGCTATATGACTTAAGAACATAAAGATAAACAGAATAACAAACTATAATAATTTACCAACTTTTGGAAAGCATCACCTAAAATCCCACAGTTTAATAGAAGGGTATATATAAGTATACACTCTTTAGGGGTGTATATCTTACACCTCATCTTATTCTGGAGTAGGATAAATTTCACTTATCACTCGATGTGACGAGTAAAATAATACCCATTCCAGAATAAAATGAAATGTAGGATATACACTCCTAAAAAGGTGTACACCTAGCATTGCCCTCAATAAAATAGCAAAATACTATATTTTACAAAAAAAAAAAAAAAAATAATAAATAAATAGCTTGTAAAAAATATTTTATAATTCTGGTAGGTAGTAGGTACTGCAACAAAACAAAAGGTCAATATTTATGCAGGTGTCAAAGTGCAATTGGACAAAGTCACATGAAGGCTTTACTAAGTTTATCTGCAGATTTTTTTTTTTATTTTTTATTTTTTTTAAAATTTTATTTGAGGAAAGTTTATCTACAGATCATCATTCATTGATTGTGATTAAAATATTAAGGCAGATTTCATTTTCATTCACACTAGGCTCCTTCTTGGAAAGAGACTTTATTTTATTTTATTATTATTTTTTTTTTTTCCTTTAGGGTGGTTATATATACATGATGTCCATGGCTTACAGGGATATATAATCATCTCACGAGCAGAGTTTTCTCTCTCTCTCTCTCTTTTTTTTTTTTTTTCTTTTTGCTAAAGCATCTCAAGTAGTTTTTGAGTTGTTGTTCTCTGCCAATTCCCCTGCCATGGATACCAAGGACAATTACCAGCCTCCACCCCCACCAGGTTTCTCTCTCTCTCTAGATCTCTCTAGATCTTTCTAGACCTCTCTAGATCTCTCTTGATCTGTGTATGTTAGAGGAGTGTTCTGAACTTTGAAATTTTCATACTGCTTGATGTAGAGAACAAAATTGAAGAGTCTATTGTAATAGGAAGAAGAATGAGATTTTTAGTCTAAAAGTAGGAGATTTAATTTGACGTTTTTACGTAATTATCATAGCGATCATTATTTTAATAGCACTACTTTAAGATAAATACTTATCAAATAATTAATAAATTTATTTCTCTAAATACTGAAGAGAAAAAGATAAAATAAGATTATGCTGCAGCGGAAAAGTAGAATTGAGATTTTGAGCCTGAGCCTCAGAACAAATATTTTCCTGTAAAATTTTGGAAATAACAAGCAAATATTCGCCCTTTCTTATAATAATTTTTAACCTTTTTATGCTTAGGTCTCTCTATGAATTTCATCTTTTAATCGTTTTGAGTTTTATTTTGTTCATCTTTTGATTGTGAAGGTTATCCAACTGCTGAGGAGCAGCCACCACAAACTGGAACGAAGCCACAAACGAAGAACAGAGGAGAGAAAGGGTTCATTGAAGGATGGTAAGTATATATATATATATATATATATATATATATATATATATATATATATTTCTACATTTATTTACTACTACAACCCAAAAACTTAAGCTTAGTAGATTTTGGGCCGAATAATCAATCTATTTCAATCCTTAATAAAACTCTTGATTTATTTCCATGTGAGACTAGCTATTTGCATGTGGATATCGTAACACTGAAAAAAAAAAAAAAAAAAAAAAAAAAAAAAACTATTACACTTTTTTTGTTCCACTTAAAAGGAAAAAAATATTGTGTGGGTTGTGTTTTTTTACACTTTAATACTCAAACTATTAGGTAGGTTAGTTGCAGTCAAATTCATTGTTTCTCTTTTTTTTTTTTTTTTTCTTTTAAAAAATTTATTAATAAAATAGTTTGGTAGGATTTTCTCCACTAAAACGTAAAGATAGGACTTGATTGCAACCCACCTAACAGTTAGTTTTGAGGACAGAAGTGTGAAACAAATTAAATTTCAAGGGTTAAAGTGCATCTTGAAAAATAGTTTGAGGACCATTGGTGGCTTATCTAGAAGAAAAATACTTTTTTTTTTTGAAATCTACCATATTTTTTTTAGTGAGAACTATGTTAAATTAAATAAAATAATAATTATTTTTTAAAAAATTAAATGGATAGAAAATAATATTTTTATTTTTTTTTATATTTAATAATATTATGTTAATGTTGTGTATATATTTTTTCTTGTTGCAGTCTTGCTGCACTTTGCTGCTGCTGGATTTGTGAGACATGCTGCATTTAAGGAGCAGAATTTGGCCCTTTTATCTGCTTCACATGGGGACTACTTATTTCTGTGTGCAAATATAATTTTTAGTTAGGACCAGTGTGCAATTAATTATGCAATCAATAAAGTATAAAGTATAGTTTGTGAACTTATTTAGATGTAATAAAATATTACAGAGATTATATATATATATATATATATATATATATATATATATATATATATATGCATTTGTTGGCATGTAATTATGGTGTTATACACTTTATTTTATGTATCAATTGGTTATTAATTAAAGTTTGTTTGTCAAAAAATTAAAAAATAAGGCCATTTTGCCAGTAAAATTCATTGGCTTTCGCTATTTCTGTCTGAATTTTTAAATTTTACACATTCAGTCCATATTTTTAGAAAACTGGTTAAATTGCCCTTTTTATAAAATATGCATAAGTATAAATATAATTTTTTTTTGAAAAATATGAGTCATAATATGCATGCAGTTTTTTTTGTTTTTTGTTTTTTCTGAAAAAATAATAGCAAGTTATTCATTCTATTTATTTTTTTAAAAAATAAATTCAGCTCGAAATTTGAAACAGCGAGACGATGAACTTTGAGTACCACCTATTTAATAAATAATATAGTTAAATTGTGTAACACAAATATAAATGATGCCATATATTCCTTTTATTTTTCTTCATCTTTTTTTTTCTTTGATCTTCTTCTTCTGCTTGCTTATTCTTCATCCTTCTACTTTGTTCTTTTTCTTTTTTTCTACTTCTTTCTTCTTTTTGTTGTTCTTAAAAAAAAAAAATTTCTTTTTCTCCTCCTTCTACTTCTTCTTCTTCTTCATTCTTCTTCTCCCAGCTAAAAGAAAATAAAAAAAAGCAAAATTTATTTTAAGCTTCAAAATTATTTCTAATTTGAAGGTTCGGCAACTATACTCGAGTAAAATTTTTTCATACTTATAAATTTTTATCCTTTGGATGAAAAAATGTGTGGTTAAGATTATAGTAGTTTCTAGGATTTATACTATTTCACCAACAACCTAGTAAATTTTAGGAGTACCACTATCATCCTAACCGTACATTTCTTCATCCAAAGACGAAAAAGTTATGAGTACAAAGAGCTTTATACTCATAAGAGCATAATAGTCATATGCCTAATTTGATATCATGACTAAAAATAATAATTTGTGGGATCCAAACCGATCTCCTTGTGAGGTCCAAATCTAAATGATAAATCTACACCTTGGGGGTCGCGGTTGTTCACAAACAAAACATTGCATGAATCACACAAATTCAATTAAGATATAGTTTCTTCTATGGAAAAACAAAAGGTATAATTTGACATAATTTTGTGACTCATTAGCATTAGTCAGCACTCAATACCAAATGTGCCTATAATATATTGAACATTAAAAAGAGAAAAAACAAATCTCTAATAGTTTAAACTTTTAAAGAGTTATAGCCATTTCATATAATTTAATATGATATTAATATTAAGATATTATGAGTTGGAATTCCAACATACTCCTAGGTTATTTAATATTCTCCTATTTAATTAAGTTTATGTGTTGAACTAATTAAAATATTTCGAATGCAGACATAAAAAAAAATACTGAACATAAAAATAATAATAGTAGCTTCGTATTATTTAACAAAATCTTCTACTAGCTTAGCACCTTAGCTTATTGTAGCCTTATCCACAAGGCATCATTAGTGGTAGTTGTTCCAGCTGCGTCACAATATATTCTACCCCCACTTAAATTTAAAAGATTTTATATAGGCAGGAGCTTCATCATTCGTAGTACGGATCAGATTTGCTAAAAAAAATTCACTAAAAATATTTATTTTATATTTTTTTGCCCTAGAGATCGGGCGGTGCAACACAGAGTAATTTTATATTTTCTTTTTTATATAGTGAAATCCTTCTTTTTCGTCTGTAATTTTTTTGGTGAATTTGTATATTTTTATTTTATCGTAGATTTGAAGTTTATTTTTGTATGGTAACCCGTCTATTAATTTTATTTTCGTTTGCGCGCTAGTCGTAACAATCACATAATTAAATATTTCACTATAGATGCATGCCTCATTCAATCGTCGTGCCATCATATTCTAATAGAAAAAGTCGACTACAGGAATTAATTAAATCGAATTTGAAAAGCTCCACTAAACTAGGGTGAGTTTGTCGAAAAATAGCTCTAAAGAAAAAAATTTATTCAGTCCGAATGAGAAAGTTAAAAAGATTGAAAATTTAGGGTTTTCAATTCGAATTCTCTCTCGGCTGAAACTTAAGCACTTCAAGAACTCGGGGTCTCGGTCTAGAATCAGTATCAAGCCAGCTCTTCTATCTCAAGAGAATCTGAATTTGATTTTCATATTTGTGATTTTATACTATATAATTATATTTCAATTAGTGTACGAGATATGATTCATCTGATATCCATCATAAATATGAACGAAAGATTTGTTTTTTTATGAGAGAGATAATATATGCTACCTGTTTTATTCATTTTTTTAGAAATGAATTTAGCTTTAGAATCAGCATTAAGCCTCCTCCATCTAAAAAGAATCCGAGTTTGATTCTCATATATGCGGTTTTATAGTATGTTGTTGTATTTCAATTAGAAATGAACTTAGCTTTATAATCAGTAGTAAGCCTCTTCCATCTAAAAAGAATCAAAGTTTGATTCTCATATTTCAACTAGCGCACGTGATATGATTCATTTGTTTTATTTATTTTTTAGAAATGAACTTAGCTTACCTGCTAGCAATAATAACTCATCGGATCTATATATACTACTAGTTCAAAATACTTAAGCTCAATTTTTATTATTTAGGTGATTCACATCTTAAGAGAATTTGAGTTTGATTTTCATATTCATGATTTTATATTATGCTATTAAATTTCAATCAGCACAGGTGTTATGATTCACCTAAATAATAATTCGTTGGGTCTAAACCACTGACCTAAAATGCTTAAGCCTAGTTTTATTATTAAGGTGTGTGGCATTTTATATTATCAATCAGAACTTATTTTCCATCCAAGGTGGGACTATTGGTGACCTCTTATATTTTTAATTAATTTTTTTTTTTTTCATCCGATGTGAGACTATTGGTGGCCTCTTATATTTCCAATAAAATTTTTTTTCTCATTCGATGTGAGATTATTGAAATTAGTATCAATCTCAAGAGAATCTGAGTTTGATTCCCACATTCATGATTTTATATTATGTACTTATATTTCAATCAGTATGATTCAGCTGATATCCATTACACGTGAACAGAAATGGTTTTTTTAAAAAAATTATATGAGAGAAAGATAACTTTGTTTATTTTATTAAAATTGTACTAAGTTGAAAATAAAAAATCAACTAAATTTTAAATTTGAAATCTCGAATACCAATCATTAAATTCTTTTAACATTTTTACATTTGCGCTATAGACACTCCGTGTGAACACAAGTGTTAAGATTGATTTTGGTTTGTTTCAGTTAAGCCGACATTCTAAGGGATAAGAATCATTTATGCTTGAAAATTGTGGGGCTCAAAAAAAAAAAAAAAAAAAAAAAAAAAAAAAAAAAAAGGTGAGTATTGGTACTAACAAATTCAAAGACTGATTCTCCAAGAAGCATTTATACTTTGGTTCGCCGGTTAGAATTCTATCTTAGTAGTTCCATGATGGGTGTTATTTTTTAGAGTAGTGCTAGGTGTACACCCCCAAATGGGGTGTACATCCTACACCCACCCATCCTAGGGTGGGTATTCATCCACTCGTCACTCGATGTGACGAGTGGAATTCACCCACCCCTAGGATGGGGTGGGTGTAAGATGTACACCCCATTTGGGGGTGTACATCTAGCATTTTCCTATTTTTTATTTTCAAATTTTATTTTATTTTATTTCTTTTGAGATAATGGGTGTCAATTTTGGTGAGTACAGTTAGAATAAAATCTAGAAAACATTGTATGGGGACCACCTCAATTATAAGCCATTATGAAACACTAGTTAAGATAATCCGTGCTACGCAACAGATTTTTTTTATGTATAAATAATAAATAATTTAGAAAAAAATAATAATTTTAAAAATAAAAAAATTTGTAGTTTCGTGTAAATTTTTTATCTCTATTTTGGTATATAGATTTTCATAGAAACTTTTATCCTCTGAATTAAAATTCCTAACTTCGAAGAAAAATTCATCACGCAACTTTCTAACCAGCCTGCGTGCCGCATCTTCCTCAGCCTGATCGATATTCGCACACGGAGCACTCCGACATCTCACTGGCTCTACATGACCTTCTCCTCTTTTAATGTCCGTATCAACATAAACACTAAACCAACCAGGAGAATGTACAAGATAAGCAAACAAACATCAGTAAAGGAAAAGAATGCATAAGAAAAAAATAATAAATTAACCAAGATATACAAACCTATGTTTTAAAAATCGCAGCAACGTGCCACCAGGGCGCACCAGACCAAAAATCACACGTTCACATGCAGTAAAAATAAAAAAATAAAATAAAAAAAATAAAAAAAAAAAACTTCAGCCCTTTTCCTCTCCCACCAAAAAAAAAAGAGAAAAATGAAAAAAAAAGAAAAAAAAACATTAGTAAAGAAAAATATTACATAAGAAAAAAATAAACCAAGATATACAAACCTATGTTTTAAAAATCGAAGCAACGCGCCACCAGGGAGCACCAGAGCAAAAGCCACATGTTCACATGCAGTAAAAACGACACCAACAGGTAGAGAAGAGATCGAACCCAACAACAACCGCAGAAGGGTAACAGAGAAGGGGAAACCCAGTATTTATAAGCAATACTCTGAAGAAGAGAAGAAGAAGTCAAGCAAAAGAGGGTAAAAGGTTAGGTATACGAACGGCAAAGAGAAGTCACATATTCTGTCAAAGCCTGGCACAACCTCCCTGCTATCTACACCGAAGACCCTATTCCACGGAGCTTTGGCGAGTTGCAGGCGGCCACGTCGCAGAGGAGAACAGCGCTCCCATAAAGGATAGCAAGATTTGCCACGTCGCAGAGGAAAACAGCGCTCCCACTATAAAGGACAGCAAGATTTGCCGGCCAAGAACCCTAGTAGGCAAAGAGGAGGCGGCTCCGTACCAACAACTCCGCCAGAACACGGCGGAGACAGTGACAGCCCTAACGCCGCGCCTGTCCTGGCACGCGGGAAGGTAACGACGGTTCATCATGGCGAAAACAGAGAGGTAGGGAGGAGACAACAGGAAGGCAACAACGGTTCATCATGGCGAAAATGGAGAGGTAGAGAGGAGATGAAATCGCAAACGAAGAGAAGCATTTAATGCAACACTATAAATTAGAGAAGTATTTAATGCAAAGAAGAAATTAAAGGGTTGCAGGACATACCAATAAACACTATAAAGTAGAGAAGCATTTAATGCAAAGAAGAAATCGAAGGGTTGTAGAACACACCAATAATTAGGTTTTACTGTAGACCCCACCAACCAAGAGAGCTTTTACTAAAGACCCACCTTTAGACCCACCAAGAAGCATTTAATGCAACACTATAAAGTAGAGAAGCATTAAATGCAAAGAAGAAAACGAAGGGTTGAAGGACACACCAATAAACACTATAAAGTAGAGAAGCATTTAATGCAAAGAAGAAATCGAAGGGTTGCGGGACACACCAATAATTAGGTTTTGCTGTAGACCCCACCAACCAAGAGAGCTTTTATTGTAGACCCACCTGTAGACCCCACCAACAAAGAGAACTTTTACTGTAGATCCACCAACCAAGAAAAAAAAAATCCAAATTAGGAGAACACGACACGTGGCTTGCGTGGAACGCTTTAAGGCTGCTAAGGTTCCCAATTCATAGTTTCTTATAATCCCTCTCAACTTTATTTATTTTTTTAATTGAAACTCTTTTGTCTTTTTTTTTTTTTTTTTTTTTTTTTTTTTTTGTACAATTGAGTTATTCTAGTCAATTTTGTTGAAAATTTTGTTAAATTTAATGACTATTAGCGGTTAGCGGTTGATTATTCTAATTTCATTTGCTAGAAATTGATTCAAATCGTTTAATTTTGTGAAATTACTAATAAATTAAATTAAAATTTAAATTTATTTTATGTGTTGTTGAGGAGCTTCCCACTGATTTTTTGTTTTTTTTTTTCTTGCCTCCATCCAAAAGTCAAGAGTTGGCTCTTGTCTTGTTAAGTTTTTTTTTATGCTAAATTACAGAAAAACCCCCTATAATATCCCATTTTTTTACTTTGCCCAACTGTCTTTTAAAAGTCTACATTTTGCCCCCTCGTAATTACCGAATTGTCTTTAGGGGGCAACGGCGTTAACGGAGGAGGTAAATTGACGAAAATGCCCTTACCTTATATTGGAGAGAGAACGGAGCGGTAACGAAGAATGCTCTGAATGCTCTGTGCCCTAAAATATTTGGTTGGAGAGAAGGGAGCGGAAACAAAGAATCCCGATGAGGAAGACGAACCTGATTCGAAGCATAAGACGAAGGCGAGCGCCATTGAGCCAACAAGGAAGGTGAGAGAGGCGAGGTGATCGTGTTTGAACTAGCAAGACTCTTTCACTTCTGAGGTATATTTACACTTTAGAGATGAACTGATTTCTGGGCAATGGGGGATTTTTCTATTTTACACTTATGAGGTTCATAGATTTTTCTATTTTTAATTAATTTAAAGTTTGTCTGGGCAATGGGGGATTTGATTTCTGGTGTTTTTTTTCGAGGGGCTCTGTTGCATTTACCGGTCCCCCTCCCGGTTTTCTTCTCTTCCCCTTGGCCACGCCCTTACTCCTTATGTCCTTCAAATAGTGTGTTTCCATGTTTAATCCAAAAAAAAAAGTTTAATATATTCTAAGATGAAATACTTGTGGTCCCGCCATTTTTTAAAAAATTTAGGTGTACCACTGCTTAGGGATTAAAAATGTAGTAAATTTACATGTGGTCTCACTGCTTCACTGCTTAGGGATTAATTGCATAAACATCTTCTTTTTATTGTTTGTACACATTTTTATATTTAATTTTCTTTGCATTGTATGGCAGTTAATTTATTCAACCAGATGGAATTGAGAACTCTTGAAATTCACTATGGGGGATTTTTTAAAGGAGATCCTATAACAGAATACAGTGGAGGCAAAATATCATATGCCGATAATGTGGACCCAGATTTGATGTCTATTATTGAAATATGGGATATGCTTGAGAGCCTTGGATTAACAAAAGATTCAATGATATACTACACTAAGCCTATCGGAGATTTAACTAATGGTTTGAAGCTTGTGGATGGTGACAAAGCAGTGTTAGAGATGCTCACGTGCCATGATGAATTTGGTATCATTATGCTCTATGTAGTTTTCCCAGAAATGGTTAGTGATGAGGTTTTAAATGAGTTGACAACAAATATGGCTGCACAAGGGGAGCAAGTGAAGAATGTAGCTGAGAATGGGCTCCATAAAGATGCAGGCAGAGTTGGAGATGATGAAATGAGGCAGCATATTGAAGAAAATGTAACTAAAGGGGTTCGAGATGACAATGTAGATATTGAGGATGATTCTGAAGGTGATAGTGATGATGAAATTGTAACTAAAGGGGTTCAAGATGACATTGTAGATAGTGAGGATGATTCTGAAAGTGATAGTGATGATGAAATTGTAACTAAAGGGGTTCAAGATGACATTGTAGATGGTGAGGATGATTCTGACAGTGATAGTTTGTATGAATGGAGCAAATTTGGTGATAGTGATGAGGATAGCATTAATGATAGTGATTTCTGCATTAATACCAATAATGTAAATGATGCGGATGACAATAATGGGACAAGTGAGGGAGGTGCCACTAGTTCTAAACCAACACATGCTTCGATTAATGAGCAAAGAGCAAAAGATGGTGAAGATAATGAGGAGGGTTCAGACTATCAGCCTAGTGAAGATCTTGGTAGTATATCCTCATCAGATGAACATGGTACTTCATGGCCAAAGTATCCTGTCTTCAACAAAAAAGATTTGGAGAGTACAAAGTTAAAATTAGGAATGAAATTTGCATCAGCTGGAGAGTTTAGAACATTGCTGAGGCAGCATACAATATCAAATGAATACGACTTCAGTTTTGTCAAGAATGAGGGTAATAGAGTTACTGTGATCTGCAAAAAAGATACTGAGCAGGGGAAAAAAATGTGGATGGAGGGTGCATGCATCTTGGAATGCATATGAGGAATGCTTTCAAATCAAGTCTCTGCAACCTGAGCATAAGTGTGGTAGGCAATTCAAAAACTTTCAAGCTAATTCATCATGGATTGCAAATAAATACTTGGAGCAACTGAGAGATGATCCTACATGGTCAACATCAGCAATGAAAAAGACTCTGAGGAGGGAGTTGTGCATCGATGTCTCTAAGAGCCAAATATATAGAGCTAAGAGAAAGGCAAAGGAGGTTATAATGGGATCACATCAAGAGCAGTTCATGAAATTGTGGGATTATTGCAACATCATCAGGGTCAGAAATCCAGGCAGCCTGGCATTTTTAGTTGTGGAAAGGCCTCAACTTGAGTTAGCCCCAGTATTTTAAAGGATTTTTGTATCATATGATGCTCAAATCAAAGGATTAAAGGAAGGGTGTAGACCTATCATTGGCATAGATGGCTGTTTTCTAAAGGGAGCATTTGGTGGACAGCTTATCAGTGCTATTGGTAGAGATGGAAACAATCAGATGTTTCCAGTTGCAATTGCTGTTGTAGAAGCTGAACTGAAGGATTCATGGAATTGGTTTCTAACCAATTTGCTACAAGCTATTGGACCATTAGAGGCTCATCGATGGACTTTCATATCTGACAGACAAAAGGTAAGTTTGCTATTGTAGTTCAGTTTTGTTTAGTATTCCACTCAATAATATGATGAAAGAACTTTTTACATCATTAATTAATTGGTAATCTACTAACTTTCATTTGCTTTTGATATTAAATGTCTTAGGGTCTGGTAGAGGTTTTTGATGACCTACTGCCAGGGGCGGATCATGGGTTTTGTGTGCAACATATGTACAATAACTTCAAAGAGCAATTTAAAGGCAAATTACTAAAAGATTTGCTTCGGGAGGCAGCTACATCTTATACTATGCAAAATTGGGAAAGGGTCATGCAGAAAATAAAGAATGCAAATATAGCTGCATATGATTGGCTCATGAAAGTGCCACCAAGATTGTGGACAAGATCTTATTTCAGACCTGAAATCAAATGTGATCTTCTATGTAACAATATGTGCGAGGCATGAAATCGGACAATAATAGATGCAAGGGAGCAACCAATTATTGATCTATTGGAGAAGATTAAAATGCAAGTGATGACAAGATTTCAAGAGAAGAGACAATATATGGAAAGTCAACCTGGTATGCTATGTCCTAAAGTGCAAATAAAATTAGAAGAAATAAAAGATAAGGCTAGACATTGTGAGGCACTATGGGCTGGAGATACTATATATGAAGTTCATTGAACAGGAAGGCAATTCACTGTTAACTTAGCAGCATCAACTTGTGAATGTAGACAATAGGATGTCACTGGTATTCCCTGTAAACATGCTGCCTCTGCTATATTCAAGCAAAAACTGGATCCCAAAGACTTTGTTCACAAATATTTTCTAAAGGAGACTTATATTAGAACCTATAGCCACATGATCATGCCTATACCTGATTCTTCAATGTGGCCTAAGGTTGGGATTGAGCCTATAATGCCACCTCCATATAGGAAACAACCAGGTAGACCTAAAAAATCAAGGAAGAGGGCAGCTGATGAGCCCAAGAAAGGTGTAATTAGGAAAGGAGGTAAGAAGTATAAATGTAAGAAGTGTAAAGAGTTTGGACACTACACTCGATCTTGCACTAACATTGCATCAAGAGAGGAAATATCTAGTGAGGGAACAAGTCAATTCAGGAAAGGGAGACCACCAGTGAAGCGAGGAGGGAGGCCACTATTGAATCAAAGAGGGAAACTACTAGTGGGTCGAGGAGGCAGAACACCACTTGGGAGAGGAAGGGCATTAATTGGGAGAAGAGGAAGCAGTGGAGCTAGGGGAAGGGGAAGACATACTGCTACCAGGGGTGGAAGCAATACTGCTTCCAGGGGAGGGGAAAGCAATACTGCATGCAGAGGAGGGAGAAATAATGCTTGCAGTAGGGTTGGGATTGAGCATACTGGGAGAGCAGTGGGTCCATGCATACTGGGAGAGGCAGGGGGTCCATGCATACTGGGAGAGGCAGGGGGTCCATGCAATATCCTTCCAACAATCTGCAGTCTGCATCATCCAGTCAGGTTGGGATTGAGCCTACTGGGAGGGGCAGGGGGTCCATACATAATCCTTCCAACAATATGCAATCTGCATCTTCCAGTCAGGTTGGGATTGAGCCTACTGGGAGAGGCAGGGGGTCCATGCAATATCCTTCCAACATAGGAGTTCCAGCTACAAGAAGTTTTACCAATCGAGCCAGAGGAGCCAGTGGAGCTAGTGGAGCAATGGGTGGAGCATCTAAGACAAATGAAGAATCGGTTATAATGAGATTGGGACAGAGCTTAGCATCAAGAAGACTTTATGGGACTGTATGTTTCTAACTTATATCACAATAAATATATATATATATATATATATATATATATAGAGAGAGAGAGAGAGAGAGAGAGAGAGAGAGAGAGAGATTCTTACTTATTATTTGATTCTTACTTATTATTTGATTCTTACTTATATCACAATATATATTTGATTTGATTCTTATAGGGAGTGATCAAAAGAAGGATAGGGGAGCCAACTCAAGAATCTACTAGGAAGCCAACTTAGGACAGGGCAAGTGATTTTGTGTTTGTATATTGAATCTACAAGTGATTTTTTGTTCGCTATAACTTTTTGTATTTTGGTTCCACTTGTTCAGCAAGTTGTAAGTATTTCTTATAACACAAGTTAGATAACTTTGTAGTTAGTTATAAACTTTGGGAGGTAGTAGTGCTGAACTGGTAAAAGGCAGTAGATCATTTTTGATTGGCTGAACTGTGTTTCTGTGAATCTGTGTCTTATCTTGAATATGTGAATCTGTGAATCTGTGAAGCTTTGAATCTGTGAATCTGTGTCTTATCTTGAATATGTGAATTTGTACAATTTGTGACTTATCTTGAATCTGGAAATCTGTGAATCTGTGAATATGAATATGTCAATCTGTGAATATTGTGTTTAGTTCTTCAATCTGGGTTATTCACTGCATGTATATTGAATGACATTGTGTCTAGTTGTGTTAGTTCAATCTGTTGTGACATTGTTGTAACATTGGGTTCTTCAATCTGTTGTGAATTTATACTACATGTAGTGAACTAACTACATGCAGTGAACTAACTACATGAAGTGAATTTATACTACATGTAGCCCAATGTTGCAGGTAGTTCACTGCATATTCACTGCATGTGGTTAGTTCACTGCAGTAGTGAACTAACTACATGAAGTGAATTTATACTACATGTAGCCCAATGTTGCAGGTAGTTCACTGCAAATTCACTGCATGTGGTTAGTTCACTGCAGGTTGCAGGTAGTTCACTGATATCTGTCTGAATTGAACACATTGTGTCTAGTTGTGTTTAGTTCTTCAATCTGGGTTCTTCACTACTATGTTTATTGAATGATATTGTGTCTAGTAATGTTTAGTTCTTCAATCTAGGTTCTTCACTGCATCTGGGTTCTTCACTGCATGTGTTTAGTTCTTCAATCTGGGTTCTTCACACATTGTGTCTAGTTGTGTTTAGTTCACTGCATATAGTATTAAATCACAACAATGGTAGGAATTGAACACATTGATAGTTCACTGCATGTAGTATAAATTCAGCCCAATGTTGCAGGTAGTTCACTGCATATTCACTGCATGTGGTTAGTTCACTGCAGGTTGCAGGTAGTTCACTGCATGTCTTTAACACATTCAAAACAATATTGCTTCAGAATTGAACATTTCAACATTCAGAAAAGGAAGCAATATTGCATTCAAACATCTGTACATTCAACATTCAGAATTAAACAAAAATGTTACATTCATAAATGTGTACATTCAACATTCAGAATTGAACACAATGTTGCATTCAGAAATATCTTGCATAGCTTAAATCTCTTGCATAGCTTACATATCAATATATTACATAATATGCCACTCAGTTGAAAACAAAATAAGATGGCATAAATAACAACAAACATAGCACCATACTATATAGTACGAGTCTATTCATATTAGTACATACCATAACAAAACAATTAGCAAACTAAAAATAAGAAACATATATTGTTTGTGAATCTCCTGATTGTCTTTCTCCTTTAGCTTCATCTGGTACAATATCATTTTGTCTATTAGAATATCCATTTCCTCTCGAAGCACTTTTCTCAAATTTTCAACATCTGTCAACTTAATACTAAGAGCATTCTTATCTTCAGCAGTAGCGAAAACTTCATTTTCCAATGCTATTAATTTTTTTTTCAAATGGGTCATTTGTTCATGGAGTTCGATGATGTATTCCTTTTCTCGTTTACATATCTCTGGATCATGCCAACGAAAAAAACCACAACCATTTCTCTTGTATTTTACACAACCATAAAATCATCGTCCCGGATTATCGATTGTTAGTGATGTTCTCAGAGGTGCCTTTAATCCACAGAAGCAAAGAGGATTATCCACATTTAATTTACCAACAGTGCAACTACTAGATGAAGAGGTGGACATTGTGTTGCAGCCATACATGAAGAAAAAAATTAAAAAATATAAAATCGGGATGCAATTTAATATAATAAAACACAAAAAATAAATGATTGATCTTTAGAGAGAAACTGAAAGAACCAAAAACTTACCATGTGGATGAAATTGGAGATCACCGGAGAAGAAAAAAGTTAAAACATATAAAATTAGTGCTATTTAATATAGTAAAACATAAAAACTAACCTTGTTGATGTTCACAGGAGCATGTCCCAGGAAGTTTTTCTATTGGGATGAGAAGGGTCAGGAAGCTTCTTTGTTGGAGATGGCAAAATGTTGGTTGAAGGGGTTTTTTTTTTTTTAGGGGATAATCAGATCAAAGGGGAAAAGGTAATGGAGGGAAGAGAATGGGTTTTAGCTTATTTCCCGCCATTCTTGAAGGGTATTTTGGGTATATTCAATAATATTTTTTAAAAAATTGACGGTTCACTCACGGAATGGTGACAAATGCATATTTCGGTAATTACGAGGGGCAAAATATAGGCTTTTAAAAGACAGGGGGGCAAAGTGAAAAGGCGGGATATTATAGGAGGGTTTTTTTGTAATTTAGCCTTTTTTTATGTACTAAAAATTCAAAGGATTTTTTTTAACTTTAGAATGATGAGGATGTAATATGTGCATATTTTTTGGTGTTATATAGGTAGCATTTCTCCCAAACAAAGAGCAGTGTTATCTTTGCACCTCAAAAAGAGTGTACATCTCGCACTCCCACATCTAAGAGCCAAAAGTTAACCCTTGCCTTCTTAAGTTTTTTTTTTTTTTTAATACTGCTGGGGCTGAAAATACGCCGCTGACCGTTGATCGTCTATGGTCCGCGATCGGCCTCCGAGTTGACTCTCTGGGTGTGATGCCTCGCGTGCCAAACGATTGGGCCGAGGAGGGATGTCACGCCCCGGTGTCGAAACTGCGACCCGGGCTCGCCAACAGATCCGCCGCCTATACGAAAACCTCGCATAGGCGAAGCGTCCAACCTGTTAAGGATTTTGTTTTGGCGTATTTCGTGAAATGGATAAGTCTTGAAGATTGAAGATGAAGATGGTTGGATCATATACCTCAATCTCAAGAAAGAAGAATTCAAAAGGGTCATGTACGTTTAATTAAATAATCTTGGTGATCCGAATACTTCTTATAATGTAGAAACACTTGGATGGATTTTTAATCACTTAAAAATCAATAAACTGGACTGTTATATGTTCAGGATCCGAAACAGGGTACTACAGTCCGGACCCTGAACGTAGGTTGGTTCATGCGCAAATCCAGTCCGGAACACCCCTGTTTCAGTCCGGACCCCGAACGTGGATTTTGCTGAAATCCAATGAATAGTCCGGACCGTAGGTATTTCGTTCCGGACCCCGAACCTTGTTTTTTCAGGAATTCACTGAAAAACAATGACAGTCCGGATCGAGCCTAATCCAGTCCGGACCGTCGTGCGGGTAAAAATCTATTACAGTCAGTTTTTGATTCTTATCCTCTTCCAATGGTTTCTAACCTATAAGTAAACCCTAATTCTATCATTTAGGGTAATCCACAATAAGTTTTTTATCTCCTTAAATGAACGAGGAATATAAACGGATGAAAAACTTATAAATCCACATATAGAGAAGAAAGGAAATAACTAGATATAATTCTATGTTTCTTCGTCTATATTAATTAATTTGATTCTAGGCTTTCATACTCAGATTTTGAGTAAAATCAAATTAATGAATACTTAGATGACATTTCCGATCTATCTTTGATCTAAGTATTCGGCAGATTTTCACCACCAACAAAACAACGATTTTCCCCAAAATCGGCGTGTGGATTCGCGTGGCCTTGTGGATTCAAGGTGCTACCGCTCTCGTGGATTCGGAGCGAGGTACGTTCGTGTGATCGAGACGTACTACCTGGTGGAGACCGTGGATTCGGTCAGACGTCGTGGATTCGACGTTGGACGCCGTGGATTCGGCGTTGGACGCAAATCGTGGATTCGAGGCGCGTTGCGGAGCGAGCGGAGAAGATCAACTCGGAGCATATGGAAAAAGGATGAGTCGTGTGTGAGTACGGTATATCACATTTGTACGTGTTTAATCTTAGTTGATTTCACCGTGTTATCGGTCCCGTGGTTTTTTACTCCTGTGATGGAGTTTTCCACGTAAAATCTCTGCGTGTTATTTATTTTTCCGCATTGGGTTTTATTACGCAAAGATTTTTGAGTGTTTATTGTTTACACCTATTCACCCCCTCTAGGTATTTTTTTCTCTATTTAGATTCATATTATCATAACCCTACAATTGGTATCAGAGAGGGAATAGTGTTGTAAACAATGGTTGAAGGTGGAAACATCAACAGACCACCGTTCTTCGATGGAACATATTATGCCTACTGGAAAGTACGGATGAAAGCATTTCTTATTTCCATCGATGAACGGGTGTGGCAATCAACTGAGTTAGGATGGTCAAATCCAACTGAAATTATTGTTGATGTTCACACCATCAAACCTAGGTCGAAATGAACCAAGGAAGAGATTGACTCATCTTCTTACAATGGCAAAGGAATTAACGCCTTATTTAATGCTTTGTCACAAATTGAATTCTCTCGCGTCTCGGTATGTGAGACTGCGAAAGAAATCTAGGATGTTCTACAAGTTACACATGAGGGAACAAACCTTGTGAAGATTCAAAAGCTGCAAATGCTTACGAGCAAGTTTGACTCTATTTTCATGGCAGAAAATGAATCTTTTACAGATTACTATACACGATTGCAAGATATCGTAAATACATGTGCTAACTTGGGAGAGAAAATTCCAGAATTTAAAGTTGTAAGAAAGATTTTAAGGACTCTTCCTGAAAGATTTCGTTCCAAGGTTACGGCCATTGAAACTATTAAACACCCGGACGAAATCCGTGTAGAAAAATTAGTTGGTGCACTTTAAACATATGAAATGACATTTCCTACTAACTATTCTTCTGGAAAGGCATCTTCTTCTAAGTCTTCAGGTTTTGCGTTGAAAACAACAAAAGAAGAAGACGCGGATTCATCCTCCTCAGACGATGACGAGAACCTATCTATGGAGGATTTCGAGAAGCAGCTTGCTCTCTTGACAAGGAAATTTCGCCGAAACTTTCGAAGGGGTAATTCAAGTAAAACTTCATCCTTCGTAAAGTCGAATAAAGGCAAAGGTTTTTCAAGCTACAAGTCAAGAAAGCAAGAGAGTTTTTCAAAGGATAAGAAAAGCTCGGAGGGACAAATCCAATGCTTCAAGTGCCGAGGCTGCGGTCACATCTCAACGGAGTGTCCCAATAAGAATCCGTCGAAGAAGAAGGCGATGCAAGCCGTCACTTGGGATGATACCTCATCGTCAAATAAGTCATCTTCCAGTGATTAAGAAAATAACGCAACGGCTTTCCACGCGTCCACAACTTCACCCTTCGTATGCTTAATGGCAAGTACATTCGATTCATTGTCCAACTCCTCACAAGTTGAAAAGAATGCAACGGACGACGAATCGAGTAATTCCGAAGGTGAAGACTTTGCTTTTGCCTACCATAAATTTTTAAAGGATTCAAAGAAACTGGCAAAGCAAAACAAGGGTTTGAGAGGGAGATTGCAGGATCTCAAAGAAGAAGTAAAAAGGGCAACTTCTCTCTCAAACGGTCTTGAAGTGGAAAGGGATAACTTGATCAAAGTAAATGTTTCACTTCAAGAGAAAAATGGGCATTTCGAGAAGGAACAGGTAAAAATGGTGGATAAAGCAAGTTACTTCTTGAAGCTCTACTCCGAGGCTCGACAAGAAAAAATGGAAATGACGAAGACCATTTTCCAACTTAAGGATGATCTAAAGCAATTTTCTTCTGGAAGGAGCAAGTTGGATAAGATGCTTGGTCTTGGTCAAACGAACCGTTTCGGCCTTGGATACAATCGAACTGGAGACGGTCCTAGTTCGAGTAAGACAGTTTTTGTGCCCCAGTCGGTATCTCCTCCTCCGACAACGGAATTCACTGCATACAACGACAACCAGCCTACCTCACCTACTTCGGGTTCGACAAGATCAAAGGTATGTTTTTGTTGTGGTTTCGCAGGGCACATAAGAAGAGATTGCAAGATTAGAGCAAAACGAGCAAATCAAGCACCTCTTGCAACAACTACCAATGTGTTCATTCCCCGAAAATCAAAAACAAAAATTTCAAAGGAAAAGAGCCTTGGTAGTTCACCTCACAAGACGATGTCAAACAAGACAGTTTCACCTAGGAGAATAACGTCACATCCATTGCCGACGCAGTCCAAAAAGGTTTGGGTGTGCAAAGGTGAAATCTTCCCTTGTCTTGTCATTCATACTTCTTTGCATGCTTATGACAATTCGTCTTGGTATCTGGATAGTGGATGTTCCCGTCATATGACCGGTGACAAAAATTATTTTCAATCTTTAGAGAAAACCTCCGGAGGACTTGTAGTTTTCGGAGACGGTCGTTCTTCTAAAATTATTGGAAAAAGGACAATCACTATTCCAGAAGGCCCGGTTTTGAACAATGTTTTATTTGTTGAAGGCCTTAAGACTAACCTCATTAGCATTAGTCAATTATGTGATAATGGTTTTTCAGTTAACTTTTCTTCTGCAGAATGTATTGTAACTGATAAGGACCAATTATTCTTTTTGAAAGGGGTTAGATCTGAAAATAATTGCTATGTAGTTCCAAATAAAATTTCTGAAAATTGTAACCTAGTTTCTTTGTATAATGAAACTCTTTGGCATAAAAGATTAGGTCACATAAATTTTAAGGAACTAGCAAGGATTTCAAATAAAGACGTGGTTAAATGGGGTTCCTAAACTTTCATTTAAAGAAAACATTGTGTGTGGAGGTTGTCAAAAGGGAAAACAATCAAGGGCTGCACACAAGAACTTGAACCACGCGGGTACCAATCGGCCTTTAGAATTACTTCACATGGACTTAATGGGGACGACTCGTCAACCTTCTTTGGGAGGTAAATGGTACATTTTTCTTTTGGTTGATGATTTCTCTAGATATACTTGTGTTACGGAATTTGAGTTTGCGTATTTCGTGAATTCGGTTAAGTCTTGAAGATTGAAGGTAAAGAAGGTTAGATTATTTAACTCAATCTCAAGAAAGAAGAATTCAAAAGGATCAGGTATGTTTAACTAATTATTTTTGGTGATCCGAATACTTCTTATAGTGTAGAAACACTTGGATGAACTTGTAATTGCATAAAAATCAAAAACTGGACATGGGACATGTTCAGGATCCGGATCAGACTCTCCAATCCGGATCCCGAAGGTTGTTCGTTCATACACCAGTTCAATCCGGATCGTAGCCTCCTTTGATCCGGATCCCGAACACTGGTTTTACCATGATTTATGAACGATCCGGATCAGGCTTTCCAATCCGGATCCCGAACACTGATGTTTGGTGAAATGTATGAACGATCCGGATCAGCCACTTCGATCCGGATCCCGAACCTTCGTTTTTCTGGAAACTGTCTTTCTCGCTACTGCAATCCGGATCGCCGAACTCCGATCCGGATCGCCGTCCTGTAAAATTCCAGAAAAGGTTAGTTTTTTATTTTTATCTTTTTCCAAGGGTTTCTAACCTATAAATAGACCCTATGATTCTTTTTCTAGGGCTAATCCAAAAAGCCGTCATAATCAAATATAATCCTATATACGGCCTAAGATCCACATATAGAGAAGAAAGGAAATCAAGAGATTTAATCTTATATTTCTTCATCTATATTGATTGATTTGATTCTAGGTTTTCATACTCACATTTTGAGTAGAATCAAATCAATGAATACTTTGATGGTATTTCCGATCTATTTCTAATCTAAGTATTCGGCGGATCATCACCACCCAAAAAACAACGATTTATCCCAAATCGGCGCGTGGACTCGCGTGGCCTTGTGGATTCAAGGTGCTACCGTTCTCGTGGATTCGGAGAGAGGTACGTTCGTGGATTCGAAGCGTGCTACTGGGTGAAGACCATGGATTCGGTCGGACGTCGTGGACTCGGCGTTGGACGCAGATCGTGGATTCGAGAAGCGTCGTGGAGCGAGCGGAGAAGATCAACTAGGAGCGTATGGAAAAGGTTGAGTCGTCTGTGAGTACGGTATATCACCTTGTACGTGTTTAATTCTAGTGGATTTCACCGTGTTATCGGTCCCGTGGTTTTTTACTCCGGTTTGGAGTTTTCCACGTAAAAATCTCTGCGTGTTATTTATTTTTCCGCATTGGGTTTTATATCGCAAAGATTTTTGGGTGTTTATTGTTTACACCTATTTACCCCCCTCTAGGTATTTTTTCCCCTATTTAGATCCAATTATTCATAACCCAACAAGTGGTATCAGAGCGGGAATAGGGTTGTAAACAATGGTTGAAGGTGGAAACATCAACAGACCTTCGTTCTTCGATGGAACAAATTATGCGTACTGGAAAGTACGGATGAAAGCCTTTTTAATTTCCATCGACGAACGGGTGTGGCAATCAATTGAATTAGGATGGTCTAATCCAACTGAATTTATTGGTGATGTTCGCACCATCAAACCTAGGTCGAAATGGACCAAGGAAGAGATAGATTTTTCTTCTTACAATGGCAAAGGGATTAATGCTCTATTTAATGCTTTGTCTCAAACTGAGTTCTCTCGCGTCTCGGCATGTGAGACTGCGAAAGAAATCTGGGATGTTCTTCGAGTTACGCATGAGGGAACTAACCTTGTGAAGATTCAGAAACTGCAAATGCTTACGAGCAAGTTTGACTCTATTTTCATGGCAGAAAATGAATCGTTCACAGACTATTACACACGATTGCAAGACATCGTAAATTCATGTGCTAACTTGGGAGAGAAGATTGCAGAATTTAAAGTTGTAAGAAAAATATTAAGAACTCTTCCCGAAAGATTTCGTTCCAAGGTTACAGCCATTGAAACTATTAAACACCCGGACGAAATCCGTGTAGAAGAATTAGTTGGTTCTTTACAAACATATGAAATGACATTTCCTACTAACTATTCTTCGGGAAAGGCATCCTCTTCTAAGTCTTCAGGTTATGTTTTGAAAACAACAAAAGAAGAAGACGTGGATTCATCCTCCTCAGGCGATGACGAGAACCTATCTATGGAGGACTTTGAGAAGCAGCTTGCTCTCTTGACAAGAAATTTTCGCCGAAACTTCCGAAGGGGTAATTCAAGCAAAACTCCATCATTCGGAAAGTGGAAGAAAGGCAAGGGTTCTTCAAGTTACAAGTCAAGAAAGCAAGAGGGTTTTTCTAAGGATAAGAAAAGCACAGAAGGACAAGTCCAATGCTTCAAGTGCCGAGGTTACGGCCATATCTCAACGGAATGTCCAAATAAGAATCCGTCCAAGAAGAAGGCGATGTAAGCCGTCACTTGGGATGACACCTCATCGTCAAATGAGTCATCGTCAAGTGATGAAGAAGATAACGCAACGGCGTTCCACGCGTCCACATCTTCACCCTTCATGTGCTTAATGGCAAGTACATCCGAGTCATTGTCCAACTCCACTGTTGAAAAGATTGCAACGGACGATGAATCGGATAATTCGGAAGGTGAAGATTTTGCTCTAGCCTACCACAGACTTTTGAGGGATTCAAAGAAACTGGCTAAACAAAACAAGGGGTTGAGAGGGAGATTGCAGGATCTCGAAGAAGAAGTAAAAAGGGTAACTTCTCTCTCGACCGATCTTGAAGTGGAAAGGGATAATCTGATAAAAGCAAATGCTTCACTTCAAGAGTCCAATGAGCAATTCGAGAAGAATTATGTAGATATGGTGAACAAAGCGAATTACTTTTTGAAGCTCAACGGCGAGGCTCGACAGGAAAAATTGGAAATGACAGAGACCATTCTCCAACTCAAGGATGACTTACAGCGATTTTCATCAGGAATGAGTAAGTTGGATAAGCTTCTTGGTCTTGGTCAATCAAACAAGTTCGGCCTCGGATACAATCGAACTGAAGACAATTTTAGTTCGGTTGGGACAGTCTTTGTGCCTCAGTCGGTATCTCCTCCTCCGACACCGGAATTCACGACAAGCAACGACAACAAGCCTACTTCACCCTCTTCGGAATCGTCAAGCACTAAGGTATGTTTTCGTTGTAATTTTGCAGGGCACATAAGGAGAAATAGCAAGATGGGAGCCAAACGGTCAACTCAAGCACTTCTTGCAACGACTACCACAAGAGTGATTCCTCGGAAATCAAATGCAAATTATTCGAAGGAAAAGAGCCTCGGTAGTTCATCAAACAAGACGACGACGTCAAGGAAAAGTGACGGATCAAACAAGACGCTTTCACCAAAGGTATCAACTTCACAATCATTTCTGACGTACTCCAAAACTCGAAAAGTTTGGGTACGCAAAGGTGAATTCTTCTTTTATCCTTGAATCACGTCGGTACCAAACGGCCCTTAGAATTATTGCATATGGATCTTATGGGGCCGACACGTCAACCATCCTTGGGAGGTAAATGGTATATTTTCTTATTGGTTGATGATTTCTCTAGGTATTCTTGGGTAGCATTTTTAAAAGAGAAAGCTGATACTTTTGATTCTTTTCACGAGATTTGCCTTCGTATTATGATTGAAAAGAATGAAAAGATCATTCGTGTTAGAAGTGATAGAGGTGGAGAATTCATAAATTCTAAATTCATTGATTTTTGCACTTCCAATGGCATTAAACATGAATTCTCAGCACCCTATACACCTCAACAGAATGGTGTAGTCGAGCGCAAAAACAGGGTTGTACAAGAGATGGCACGTGTCATGCTTCATAGCCGGAACTTACCGTTATATTTTTGGGCTGAAGCTGTGAACACCGCTGTCTATCTTATTAATCGAGTTTATTTGCGCCCGGGAACGTTAAATACACTATATGAACTATGGTTCTGTAGAAAACCAAACATCAAATATTTTCGTATCTTCGGGAGTCGGTGTTACATTTTACGTGACCGCGAAAATCTTGGAAAGTTTGACTCTCGAAGTGACGAAGGGATTTTCTTGGGTTATTCTACAAATAGCAGAGCATATCGGGTATTTAACTTGGAATCTAAAACGATCGTAGAATCCATAAATGTTAAAGTAGATGAAGCTTTCCACTTTGCATCTGATAAATCTACCCCGGATATCTCTCTTGATGATGATACTCCTGTAAATGCATCTTCTCATGATAATACTTCCAATATTAATGATGCATCTAATGGTTCTTCAAGTCTATCTGATGTGCAGGAATCATCTCATGTACCTCCGAGTACTCCATTACATCAAACGTTACGCATCTCCAAGGATCATCCTGAATCAAACATCATTGGAGACCCACAAGAAGGAGTCAAAACTCGGAGACAGTTGGTCTGTGGATTCGCTTGTTACGTTTCCATGATCGAACCAAAGAATGTCGATGAAGCTCTTCAGGATGACTACTGGATTGAAGCAATGCAGGAAGAGCTCCATCAGTTTGAACGAAACAAAGTCTGGGAATTAACGACGCCTCCGAAGCAACACAATGTGATCGGTACTAAATGGATTTTCAAGAACAAGAAAAATGAGGATGGTACCATCATCAGGAACAAAGCACGTTTAGTTGCTCAAGGCTACTCTCAAATAGAAGGTATAGACTTTGATGAAACGTTCGCCCCTGTAGCTAGACTCGAGTCCATTCGTATCTTATTCGCTATTGCTTGTCACCTTAAAATAAAACTCTTTCAAATGGACGTTAAGAGCGCGTTTTTAAATGGGTTTTTAAATGAGGAAGTTTATGTGGCTCAACCGAAAGGTTTTGTAGACTGTAAACTACCTAACCATGTTTTTCGTTTGAAAAAATGCTCTTTACGGTTTAAAACAAGCACCGCGAGCGTGGTATGAAAGGTTGACAAAGCACCTTTTGGAGAAGGGCTATACTCGAGGGGGAGCAGATCAGACTCTCTTTGTGAAGCATTATCAAGATAACTTCATTGTTGCACAAATCTATGTCGATGACATTGTATTTGGAGCAACAAAGGATAATGATGCTTCTAAATTCGCAGAAACCATGGAAAGCGAATTTGAGATGTCTATGATGGGCGAACTGACATACTTTCTTGGATTGCAAGTGAAACAAAATGGTGAAGGCATCCATCTGTGTCAATCCAAGTATGCTAAGGAGTTGGTAAAGAAATTCGGATTAGAAGATTCTAAAGATTTTCCTACTCCTATGGGAACTAGCAATAAGGGATTAGGAAGTGAATCTCTTAGTGAGAATGTAGACGAGAAACTTTATCGCAGCATGATTGGAAGTCTACTTTACCTCACAGCTAGTCGCCCAGATATATCCTTTAGTGTTGGGATTTGCGCGAGATATCAATCAGCACCAAAGGAGGTTCACCTGAAAGCGGTGAAACGGATCATCCGGTACATCAAAGGAACCATTAATTTCGAAATTTGGTATCCTATGGGAACAAGTCTAGATATTATTGGATACTCAGATGCCGATTGGGCAGGATCTGTGGATGATCGGAAAAGTATGAGTGGTGCATGTTTTTATCTTGGCCATTGCCTTGTTGCATGGCATAGTAAAAAGCAAAACTGCATTGCACTCTCGACTGCGGAAGCGAAATACATCTCAGCGGGTAGTTGTTCAACTCAACTCATTTGGATGAAAAGAGTGTTGAGCGACTTCCGGATTTCAGCAACTTCGGTAACTGTTTTATGTGACAACACTAGTGCTATTAACATTTCAAAAAACCCTGTGTTGCACTCTAGAACAAAACACATTGAACTTAGATATCATTTTCTTAGAGAGCTAGTTGAATCAAATATTCTTCAAATTTCCTACATTTCAACTGAAGATCAATTAGCTGACTTTTTAACAAAACCTTTGGATCAAAAACGTTTTATTCATTTGCGTAAAGCAATTGGAATGCTTTCCTTGAAATAACCTCTTTTTGAAACTTTTGTTTAGGTTAGGTTTTGTTTTTGTGTTTTTGTTCATTATCTATGCTTAGACATAGAACATTAATTGAGCATTAGTTTTATTGACTTTAACTGCATCCTTTTATATATTTAGAAATTTATTATGCCTTGGATATCATAATATTTCATTTGATGCAATGATCATTTATGTCAATTAAATCATCTTTGTTTTGATCAAAGTCAATTTCTCTCTCAATGATCTCTTGGTATAGTTATTATCTTATTTGACTATTTAGTCGAGTATGAAATCGAGATCAATGTTTGGTTGAATACTTTATATCTTAAATAATTGATAGCCAATTGAGGGGGAGTCAAAGAAAAAGTATTATGCTCAAAAGATGTGGAAAGAGTTACATCCCAATGAGGAGTGTGAAAACTACCACCACATGGAGGAAAGAGCTACCACCTCGGTCGTCCGAGTACTGTGTGCAGCTACCACATGTATACCAAGCAAGGTTTTTTCAAGTTTGATTAAATAAAATGCATGTTGAAATACTTGACTCTGTCAAAATTTCAAGGTTGGTATAAGGTGGAAATTTTAATGAAAGATGCTCAAAGAGCCACTCTCTTCAATAAATTGCTAGATATATTATCTAACTTATCTGGGATTTCAGACATCTATTGATCTTTGTATTTCATTTTCTTTACCGAATTGATGATTTGATAAAGGCATTACTCATAAGATCAAGTTAGATGTAATTGAAGTTGTTCAACTTTAAGGGATTTAATTTTTATAAATTTTCGTTTCATTTGTTGGATGTTATTGATAGATTTGGCATAATCTATTTCTTATTGTATGAAACGATGATTTTCGTTTAAAGTTGATACACAAAAGTGCTTACAATCTTTTTCTGGATTTTGTGAAATTATTCTAAAGAAAAAGTTGGAGCCGATCCGGATTGGACATGCCGATCCGGATCCCGAATGCAGATTTTCTCTGCGGGTAGCCGATCCGGATCGAAATCACGAACTGATCCGGATCGCGGCTAGGGTTTTATATAGAACAAAAGGGTTTTGATTTCTTTTACTTCAATCTTTTGTTCAAAAGTCTCCAGAGCTTCTCTCTCTAGAATTCATTCATCTTGGAAGCTTTCAAACTCAAGTTCTTCGATTCCAAGTAAGTTTTATTGATCAAAATCTCGATTTTTCACAGTTTTTCATATTCTTCCTCAAAAACGTGATGAATTTCCGTATCTTTCTCGTTTGTGGATGGTTTTTGATCAAATTTCTTTTGAAATAAGAACTCTGGGTAGATTAGTTTTGATTATATGCTAGGTATTCTAATGATAAACGGATTTTTGGCCTTCGATTTCAAAAATTTTGATTTTAGGGCATATAATGAGAATTTTCCAAAATCATGCGATTGATCTATTTTTAAAATTATTTTTGCAAAACTAATTTGAATCTTAGTCTCTCTACACGATAATGATTGTTTGGGTACAATATTTCAAATTTTTGAAAATTAATAATTTTTTCGTGTTCTTGAGTTGTTGCTCACAGGATTTCCTTTCTCACAAGAAACTAGTAGCAATGGTGATCACCTGGATCATTTTTCTTCTGGCTACTATGGTCCATACTAGAGACACTATCAAGCCCAAGAGGGCTAAGAAAGCGAAGAAATCAAAGGATGATTCCGATACGGAATCTGAGACGGAATCGATCGATTGGGATGAGTTGCAAGTTGAAGCAACTGCTCCCACTGTTTCGAAAGGGAAAGCCCCTGCAGAGACATCAAAAGCAAAGGCTCCGCCCACTGCTGCTGAAAAAGGAAAAGCACTAATGACCTCTTCATCCATCTCCTTGAAAAGAAAAAGACTTGCTCGACGGATTGGACGAGCTCGGGGTATTGAAATAAATGAACCATGTCAAGAGGAAACAAAGAATATCCCTCAAATTGACACTGAATCTGAAGACGAAGAAGATTGGGACACATTTCTTACTGAAGTACAACAAGGTATTGATGAAGAAAATAAGCTTTACCTAAAGAACAAGAAGCTGATGAAGTCTTCCTCAACGACTAAGCAGTACACAAGGAAAAAGAATTCGCCAAGCAATGGAATTCAAATCAATGAACCTCTTGACAGTTCACATTCTCTGCCAAGAAGATCTCCTCGGAATGAAGGTCAAACTGCTCCGTCAACTGTCACACAACGTTCTTCGACTTCCAGAAGAATCGACCAAAAGGCAAACTTAGTGTCTTCCATCAATCAAGAACAAGATAAACTGGCTCTGGAACTCAGAAAGATGTCCACGGATATACACAAGATGAAACAAGAATGTTCTACGATTTCGGGAATGCTTAAAGGTCTTTTGAACAGGAGCAAATCACCAAAGAGCAGAGGCGAATCTCCGAAGAACTCGAAATAATCACAGCGTCCCAAATCACATTAACTAAAACGGTCTCGTCAATGAAGAAGTTAATGCAGAAAATGTTCTCGAAAATGGGATGCAGCGCCTCGGATGACTCAGATTCAGATGCTTGAGTCGTTTGTCTAATAATTCTCTTGTGCAGGACCTTCCATTTTTTTTTCTTTGTGCAGGTTTTAAGTTTTAGTTTTTCGTTTTAGTTCTCACACTTTAGGTACTTGAACAGTTAACTATTCTCTCCATTTTGGTAATTTTTGGCTAACTTTTGTGACAAAAAGGGGGAGAGAGAAGTATAAACAATGATACAATGTTTGTGAGAAACTTGAAACTATGGAGGTAAGTATAACCTCAACTTGAAAGGTAAGTAGAACTTCAACTTTTGGTTTTCATTTGTGATTGCATGCATGCCTCGACTAACTATTTGCTAACTATTTGGGCATGTAATATAACTAACAAGTTGATGTTCACTAACGTGACATTTGGATCTTGATTGCATAGAAGATATGTTGGTGTTTTAACTATGATCAGTTACATATCTGAATGTATAAATGTCATGATAAGTATAAATGAGTATAAACTTCATCTCTGTGTATGATTTTTGAATGACATAAAATTCTTGAGGTATCTAACGATTTCTTTTGTCAAGAATGATTTCTTTTGCAGAGAGTACAGATGTCTAAGTCTAGAGTCTGTTTTAGAAGTTTAACTCATGTATCTATCTTTATTCGGATCTCATTGTAGATTTTTGTTGTATGGTGAGAGCAACAAAAATATCTTTTTGAATTTTCTTGAGTGGATTTATGTTTTGTCACGAAACCGCCAAAGGGGGAGATTGTTACGGAATTTGAGTTGGCGTATTTCGTGAATTCGGTTAAGTCTTGAAGATTGAAGGTAAAGAAGGTTGGATCATTTAACTCAATCTCAAGAAAGAAGAATTCAAAAGGATCAGGTATGTTTAACTAATTATTTTTGGTGATCCGAATACTTCTTATAGTGTAGAAACACTTGGATGAACTTGTAATTGCATAAAAATCAAAAACTGGACATGGGACATGTTCAGGATCCGGATCAGACTCTCCAATCCGGATCCCGAAGGTTGTTCGTTCATACACCAGTTCAATCCGGATCGTAGCCTCCTTTGATCCGGATCCCGAACACTGGTTTTACTATGATTTATGAACGATCCGGATCAGGCTTTCCAATCCGGATCCCGAACACTGATGTTTGGTGAAATGTATGAACGATCCGGATCAGCCACTTCGATCCGGATCCCGAACCTTCGTTTTTCTGGAAACTGTCTTTCTCGCTACTGCAATCCGGATCGCCGAACTCCGATCCGGATCGCCGTCCTGTAAAATTCCAGAAAAGGTTAGTTTTTTATTCTTATCTTTTTCCAAGGGTTTCTAACCTATAAATAGACCCTATGATTCTTTTTCTAGGGCTAATCCAAAAAGCCGTCATAATCAAATATAATCCTATATACGGCCTAAGATCTACATATAGAGAAGAAAGGAAATCAAGAGATTTAATCTTATGTTTCTTCATCTATATTGATTGATTTGATTCTAGGTTTTCATACTCACATTTTGAGTAGAATCAAATCAATGAATACTTAGATGGTATTTTCGATCTATTTCTAATGTAAGTATTCGGCGGATCATCACCACCCAAAAAACAACGATTTATCCCAAATCGGCGCGTGGACTCGCGTGGCCTTGTGGATTCAAGGTGCTACCGCTCTCGTGGATTCGGAGCGAGGTACGTTCGTGGATTCGAAGCGTGCTACTGGGTGAAGACCGTGGATTCGGTCGGACGTCGTGGATTCGGCGTTGGACGCAGATCGTGGATTCAAGAAGCGTCGTGGAGCGAGCGGAGAAGATCAACTAGGAGCGTATGGAAAAGGTTGAGTCGTCTGTGAGTACGGTATATCACCTTGTACGTGTTTAATTCTAGTGGATTTCACCGTGTTATCGGTCCCGTGGTTTTTTACTCCGGTTTGGAGTTTTCCACGTAAAAATCTCTGCGTGTTATTTATTTTTCCGCATTGGGTTTTATATCACAAAAATTTTTGAGTGTTTATTGTTTACACCTATTCACCCCCCTCTAGGTGTTTTTTTTCCTATTTAGATCCAATTATTCATAACCCAACAACTTGGGTAACATTTTTAAAAGAGAAAGCGGATACTTTCGACTCTTTTCATGAGGTTTGTCATCGTATTATGATTGAGAGAAATGAAAAGATCGTTTGTGTTCGAAGTAATAGAGGTGGAGAATTCATAAATTCTAAATTCATTGATTTTTGCACTTCCAACGGCATAAAACATGAATTCTCAGCATCCTATACACCTCAGCAGAATGGTGTAGTCGAGCGCAAAAACAGGGTTGTACAAGAGATGGCGCGTGTTATGCTTCATAGCCGGAAACTCCCGTTACATTTTTGGGCTGAAGCAGTGAACACCGCCGTCTACGTAATTAATCGAGTATATTTGCGCCCGGGAACTTTAAATACACCATATGAGCTATGGTTCTATAGAAAACCGAATATCAAATATTTTTATATCTTTAGGAGTCGCTGTTATATTTTACGTGACCGCGAAAATCTTGGAAAATCTGACTCTCGAAGTGACGAAGGGATTTTCATGGGTTATTCTACAAATAGTAGAGCATATCGGGTATTTAACCTCAAATCTAAAACGATGGTAGAATCTATTAATGTTAAAGTAGATGAAGCTTTTCATTTTGCATCTGATAAATCTACCCCTGATATGTCTCTTGATGATGATACTCCTGTAAATGCATCTTCTCATAATAATTCTTTCGATAATATTGATGCATTTAATGGTTCTTCAAGTTTATCTGATATGCAGGAATCATCACACCTACCTCCGAGTACTCCGTTACCGCAAACGTTACGAATCTCCAAGGATCATCCAAAATCGAATATTATTGGAGACCCACAAGAAGGAGTCAGGACTCGGAGACAGTTGGTTTGTG
Source organism: Tillandsia leiboldiana (assembly GCA_029204045.2). Classification (NCBI taxonomy): domain Eukaryota; kingdom Viridiplantae; phylum Streptophyta; class Magnoliopsida; order Poales; family Bromeliaceae; genus Tillandsia; species Tillandsia leiboldiana. Next base: position 4,373,671 of record CM055081.1, read on the forward strand.
GAGTCGCATGTTATGTCTCCATGATAGAACCAAAGAACGTCGATGAAGCTCTTCAGGATGACTAATAGATTGAAGCAATGCAGAAAGAGCTCCATCAGTTCGAAAGAAACAAAGTCTGGGAATTAACGAAGCCGCCGAAGCAACACAACGTGATTGGTACTAAGTGGATTTTCAAGAACAAGAAAAACGAGGATGGTACCATTATCAGGAACAAAGCACGCCTAGTTGCTCAGGGCTATTCACAAATTGAAGGTATAGACTTTGATGAGACGTTCGCCCCGGTAGCTCGTCTCGAGTCAATTCGTATTTTGTTCGCATTTGCTTGTCATTTTAAAATCAAACTCTTTCAAATGGACGTTAAGAGCGTCTTTTTAAATGGGTTTTTGAACGAGGAAGTTTATGTGGCTCAACCGAAAGGTTTCATTGACCATAAACTACCTAACCATGTTTTTCGTTTGAAAAAAGCTATTTACGGTCTAAAACAAGCACCGCGAGCATGGTACGAAAGGTTGACAAAGCACCTTTTGGAAAAGGGCTACACTCGAGGGGGAGTGGATCGGACACTCTTTGTGAAGCATTATCAGGATAATTTATTGTGGCACAAATCTATGTCGATGACATTGTATTTGGAGCAACAAGGGATAATGATGCTTCTAAATTCGCAGAAACCATGGAAAGCGAATTTGAGATGTCCATGATGGGCGAACTAACTTACTTTCTTAGATTGCAAGTGAAACCAAATGAAGAAGGCATCCATCTGTGCCAATCCAAGTATGCAAAGGAGTTGGTCAAGAAGTTTGGATTAGAAAACTCTAAAGACTTTCCGACTCCTATGGGAACTAGCAATAAGGGATTAGGAAGTGAATCTCTTAGTGAAAGTGTAGACGAGAAGCTTTATCGCAGCATGATTGGAAGTCTACTCTACCTCACGGCTAGTCGCCCAGATATATCCTTTAGTGTTGGGATCTGCGCGAGATATCAGTCAGCACCAAAGGAGGTTCACCTGAAAGCGGTGAAAAGGATCATCCGGTACGTCAAAGGTACACTCAATTTCGGAATTTGGTATCCTATGGGAACAACTCTTGACATAATAGGATATTCAGATGCCGATTGGGCAGGATCAGTGGATGATCGGAAGAGTACGAGTGGTGCATGTTTTTATCTTGGCCATTGCCTTGTTGCATGCCACAGTAAAAAGCAAAACTGCATTGCACTCTCGACTGCCGAAGCGGAATATATTTCAGCGGGTAGTTGTTCAACCCAACTCATTTGGATGAAAAGCGTGTTGAGCGACTTCCGAATTCCTGCGTCTTCGGTAACTATTCTCTGTGACAACACTAGTGCTATAAATATTTCTAAAAATCCTGTGTTGCACTTAAGAACTAAACACATTGAACTTAGATATCATTTTCTAAGGGACCTAGTTGAATCAAGTATTCTTCAAATATCTTATATTTCAACTGAAGATCAATTAGCTGACATTTTAACAAAACCTTTGGATCAAAAACAGTTTATTCATTTGCGTAAAGCAATTGGAATGCTTTCTTTGAAATAACACTTTTTGAAACCAATGCTTAGGTTAGGTTTTGTTTGTGTTTGTGTTCTTTATCTATGCTTGTACATAGAACATTAATTGAGCATTAGTATAATTGACTTTACTTGCATCATTTCATATTCATTTTAGAAATTTATTATGGTTTGGATATCATGATAATTCATTTGATGCAATGATCATTTATATCAATTTAGTTCATTTTAAATTGATCAAAGTCAATTTCTCTCTCAAATGATCTCTTGGTATAGTTGTTATCTTATTTGACAATTGAGTTAAGTATGAACACGAGATCAATTTTTGGTTGAATACCTTATATCTTAAATAATTGATAGCCAATTGAGGGGGAGTTTATTAAACTTGTTATGCTCATAAGATGTGGAAAGAGTTACATCCCAATGAGGATTGTGAAAACTACCACCATATGGAGGAAAGAGCTACCACCTCGGTCGTCCGAGTACTGTGTGCAGCTACCACATATATACAAAGCATGGTTTTTCTTAATTGATTAGATAAAATGCCTTTTTGGAATACTTGACTCTATCAAATTCCAAGGTTGGTACAAGGTGGGTATTTTTATTGAAAGATGCTCAAAGAGCCACTCCTTACAATAAATTGACTAGATATATTATCTAACTTATTTGGGATTTCAAACATCTATCGATCTTGGTGCTTCATTTTCTTTGCAAAATTAATGATTTGATAAACGCATTACTCATAAGATCGTGATGGATGTTTTTGAACTTGTTCAACTTTAAAGGATTTAATTTTTATAAATTTTCGTTTCATTACTTGGATATTATTGATAGATTTAGCATAATCTATTTCTTTTGATATGAAACGATGACTTTTGTTTAAAGTTGACATGCAAAAGTGTTTACATACTTTTTCTGGATTTTCTGAAATTTTCTAAATTTTTCTGAAGAAAAAGTTGGAGCCGATTCGGACTGGAAAATCCGTTCCGGATTCCGAACGCAGATATTCTCTGCGGGTAGCCGATCCGGACTGGATTCTTGCGCCGTTCCGGACTGCGGCTAGGGTTTATTTGAAACAAAAGGGTTTTTTATTTTATTTCACCTCAAGCTTTTGTTTCCAAGTCTCCAGAGTTTCTCTCTCTAGAAAACAACTGATTTGGAGATCTTCTAACTCGAGTTCTTCGGATTCAAGTAAGTCTTTTTGATCAAAATTCAATTTTTCCACTGTTTTTTCATTGTTCTTCAAACGTGAGTGGAAATCATGATTCACATTCAATTCTAGATGGTTTTTTATCACATTTCTTTTGAAATAAGAACTCTAAGTAGATTAGTTTTGTTTATATGCTTGGTATTCTCTTGATTAACGAATTTTTAGGCTTTGATTTCTGAAAATTCAGTTTTAGGGCATATAATAAGAATTTTTGAAAATCATGGGATTGATCTATTTTTAAAATTCTTTTTGCAAAACTAATTTGATTCCTAGTCTCTCTACACGATAATGATTGTTTGGGTATAGTTTTTCAAATTTTTGAAAATTAAACAATTTTTCGTGTTCTTGAGTTCTTGCTCGTAGGTTCTTTAATTACTAAGGCACTAGCAAGGATGACTTCTGCTTGGATTATTGTACTCCTTGTTGCTATGGTACACACAAGAGCGACGAACAAGCTAAAGAGAGCGAAGAAAACTCAAAGAAAAGGTGAGTATGTCCTTGTGGACGACTCCGAAATGGAATCTGAAAAGGAATCAGTGAACTGGGATGAACTATTGGAAGACGACGCAGCACCTGCTATATCAAAAGGGAAAACCCCTGGTACAACAAAGGGAAAGACAGCACCTACTGCTACGGAGAAAGGCAAAGCTCCAATGCCGCCAACATCCTATTCAATGAAGAGAAAAAGAGTAGCTCGACGGATGGGACGAGCACGAGGACTTGAAGTTGAGAAACCAATGGCACATAATTCACCACCTCCAGAGGAACACGTGCCTATTAGCATAGATCGACTGAAAGCTTTTGAGAATAGAGACTGTATTGGGGAACGACACGTTAACATTGGAGCACTTCGAGATCGTTCTCTAGCTTTCGGAAATCTAATTGAACGAGCTAATCTCTATCAAGTTTGCAAAATTCCTGAAACTCTTGGGTATTGTTTGCATCTGGTACGGACCTTCTATACCAATGCAGTGCAACTTCAAGAACATGAAAACTGACCAATGGAGTTTTATACGACAGTCTGAGGGACAAGACTGAAAACTACTCCACATCTAATTGGAGAAGTCCTAGGGATGGAGTCCAGCATGACAGGGACAAATTATTTGAAAGGGAGAAGTTTAACAAACGAGTTGTGGCAAACTGTCGTGAATGCAATCTGCATGGCGGAGACTTAGTCAACTAGAAATTCGGTTTATTCCAAAGAACTTCGACATGAATACCGGTTCCTCAATTTCATCATATGTTATAATATTCTTCCGAATATGCAAACGAAAGTCCTACGATAGGATCGGTTGCTTTTCTTATATCTGTTAGGACATTCGTCAGAGGCAGTAGGGTCGAACATAAATATCCCATATATCATTTGGTGTAGGATGGCACGGTACGTTGAACATCCTCATCCAACGGAAAGACTTCCATTTCCATTAATCATAATGAGGATCTTAACGAAATTCAAGGTTGATACTAGCTCTTCGAGTTATCAACATAGTTTAGGTATGATTAATGATTCGACACTCGTAAAGTCTTTTCAAAAACTGCCTCATGCCACCTCGACTCCTCCGCGTGGCAAGAAACCCTCAGTTGGTACTTCTGCATCTCCCTCAAAGCAAGTACCCATGTCAGATGATGAAGCCTCTGTGGCTTCAATTTATAAGGAGCAGCAAAGGTTATCTTTTGAACAAGAACAAATCACAAAAGAACAGAAGCGTATCTCAGAGGAGCTTGAAATAATCACTGCAGCTTAGATCACTCTGACAAAGAAATTCACGTCGATGAAAAAGTTGATGAAGAAGATGTTTTCAAAGATGGGATGTAGTAGCTCTGAAAACTCGGAGTCGGACAATTGATTTTTTTTAATCTCTTTGTTTTTGCAGGTTTTAGTTCTAGTTCTTACCATATTTGAACATTTAACTCCCTTGATTTTTATAATTTTGGCTAACTTTTAGTGACAAAAAGGGGGAGAGAGATATAGAGATGATAAGAGATGATATGAACAATGTGGTTTGACAATGTTTAGTTTGTGAGAACTTTGGAACATTGAAACTTGAAAGGTAAGTAACAACAACTTTGGTTTTGTATTGTGAATAATTGCATGTCTCGACTCGACTAATTATTTGACTAACTATTTGGGCATGTATTATTACTAACAAGTTGTTTGTTGACTAATATACTTATGACATTTGGAATTTATTGCTTAGAAGATATGTCTATGTCTGATTGGTATTTTAATACATATCTGATTTTGTAAATGTCATGGTGAGTATGATTCAACGTCTTCACAGGATTTTTGTGAAGGCGCTGAATCATTCGGCGCCTTCAGCAAATGCACAGAAGGCGCTGAATGGTTCAGCGCTTTCAGATGGTCAACCTCCCGTGGCGTCCTGCTGGCAAAAGCAGGATTATTTTTGCAAAAAAAAGTTTCAAATAATTATTTTGCAAATTTTAAAATGTTTGAGGGTTAGTTTAAAAGAAAGTCCCATTTACAAGCCTATCAAACTTTACAAAAATTTAAAACATTATTTTTTCTTAATTTTTTTTTATTTTATAAAATACAAAATGTACATTTTAGGAAAGTGAACCAACCAAGATTATCAAAAAAAAATCCGGACTCAAAACTGACTATAAAATTTGAACTCAAATCTGACAAATTTTAATAGTTTATATCTAAAATCTGGAACTTTTTTTTTAATTATATTTCAAAATATATTTTTTAAAATTTAAAATTTTATAATACAAATTCAAACATAATATTAAATAGAATTAGGCTGAAATATTACACCAAGTCATCGGTGCTATCAAGTTTTTAGTTTTTGAATTAAAAAATGTATGGTTATGATGATAGTGATCTCCTAGGGTTTACTAGGTAGTTGGTTGAATAGTAAAAATTTTAGGGGACCATTATAATTTCAACTGCATAATTTTTCATCAAATAACTGAAAATTTGATAATACCAATTACTTGGTGCTATCGATAGTATTCTAGCCGGACTCAATTATATTATATATATATATATATATATATATATATATATATATATATATATATATATATATATATATATATATATATATATATATATAGTGTAAAAATAATTTGGATTTCGATAAAATTCGAATTGGAATCAAAATACAAAAAAAATTATATTCAAATTCAAATTTATTAAATTTTTATTTTTAATATTCATATTCAAATAAAATATTTTAAAGTATATCCTTATTCATGGACATCCCCTACGTACATTGCACGCTTACTAGTTATTATATTAGTAATATAAAATATAATAAAATTATAAAAATAAGTAAATATGCATATATAAATAAACGAACGAATAAAATAAAATAAATATAAAAGAGTAACAAGCGATCCCACCATTGTCGCCCTTTCTTCGTTGGACGTTCTCTCTCTCTCTCTCCTCCTCCCCCTCCTCCCATCGTCTCCTCCTCGGCTCGGCTCGGCTCGTCTCCTCCAAACCCTAACCCTAGAAGGTCCGGGCCTCCGCTCCACCAACCCCAACCTCTCCGGCGATCACCTCCATGGACCTCGGCGGCGGAGGCGGTGGTGGCGGGAACAAGAAACCCTACCTCTTCGCGCGGTCGCTCACGTACCACCACCACCCCCACCACCGGCCCCTCTCCTCATCCCCAAAGGCCCTCCTCCGCCCATTCTCCGACGATCCCCGCCCCCGGCCCCGCCGCGTCGTCCTCTACTCCACCTCCCTCCGCGGCGTCCGCCGCACCCACGAAGATTGCTCCGCCGTGCGCGCCATTCTCCGCGGCTTCCGCGTTGCCGTCGACGAGCGCGACGTCTCCATGGACGCCGCCTTCCGCCGAGAGCTCCAGGCCCTCCTCGCCGCCCGCTCCCGCCCCTTCTCCCTCCCCCAGCTCTTCGTCGGCGGCCGCCTTCTCGGCGGCGCCGACGACGTCCGCCGCCTCCACGAGTCCGGAGAGCTCCGCCCCCTCCTCGACGGCGCCGCTGGCCAGGACCCCGCCCACGTCTGCCCCGCGTGCGGCGGCGCCCGCTTCGCCCCCTGCGCCCGCTGCTGCGGCAGCCGCAAGCTCTTCGACGAGGCCGAGGGCCGCATGCGCCGCTGCGACGCCTGCAACGAGAACGGCCTGGTACGGTGCCCTAACTGCTGCTCTTATTGATCCTTCAAATCAAGAATTCTGATCAAAACAAGGAAAAAAAAACAAAAGGTTCTTTTTTGATCTTTTTCTTTTTTGATTTGGGGGTAATTTGAGTGTGATTGAGGTGGTGTTGTTTGCGTTGTTGTGCGTTCGTGTATTAAATGGTATCCCCCCACCCCCCGAAAAAAAAAAAAAAAAAAAAAAAAAAAAAACTTATTTGGTGATTGAGAGGGGGAGAAAAGAACAATTTGGATTCTTTCCCCCCCCTGATAGTGTGCGGTGATGGCGAAAATGAAAGTGTAAGATTGCTTGTGTAAAGATACGGTACAGTTATTACTATGTCAATGTAAATATTGAGATTGAGTTGATTATTTCTTTTGAGTATTTCATTTCTCTTTAAGCGTTCTTTTCCCATGATTTGATTGAATAACTTGACAAAATGGTGTTTCCTTTCATTCTTTGCGGATCCAATCGTGCAAAAGCTTAGGACATATCTTTAATGATTTTTGCTGCTCAAACAATTAAATTGGTCTTCAGGTAATTATAGGTACAAAGTTAAGTAATATCTAGTTGCAATATTGTTGGATTAGTTGAAGTAGGCGTATGTTGAGCTTTTGCCGAAAATGCTGCATTTGGCTTGCTGGAATAAAGCATTTAGTTGACCTATTGTTGCTTCTTTTCAGTAGGATTTGTATTAGATTACCTTCGAGGTGGTTTCACATTGTTTTACTTTTCTCAAGTCCGCGAGGAACGATTATACATATCTCCTTTTGTGTGGCGGGAGTTCCGGTATCAGTTATAATCAAGAATTTAAATGTTGTGACACGAAATCGTGCCAAAAACTTGCCGGCACGGTACGGCACGGTGCGTGCCGAGCCGTGCCGATGAGTGCCGGTCATAAAAAATACATGTGTGCCGACACATAATTGTATGAAATATTTATTTTCTTTAACAACAAATTTTTTTAATTACTTATTATTTATCTTTGTCAAGTATTCTGAACTTTATTGAAAAAATTACTTAGTAAGTAAAAAAAAAAAAAAAAAAAATTGAACTGTGTCGTTGGCACGAGGGCTGTATCGTGCCGGTATCTTGTTGGCATGATACGGCATGGTGGATACGGCTTTTGCCGATGGATACTTAAATTCTTGGTTATAACCGATGTTCATCTTCAATTATTGTCTGCATAGCCGATAACTACTGAAAAATAGACTACTATTAAGTTCCAGTATTTGTTGTATGGCAATATGGCGCTAGGTTGAAGATAATTAACTTAAATACACAATTGTAAGGAATTCCCTGTCCAGCAAAATCTCAAACTCTAATTGAATGTCCTTCTAAGAACAGCAAAATATCGATGTGCATCCACACTCTTCATCTATTAGAAGAGTATACACAATAGCCCATTGCAGAGAACTAATACAGAGGACTTAGAGCTTCTAAAGAAATAAAATCAGGTGCTAGTGTAGAATGATGTTATAGAATGATGTTATGGAAGTAAAAGTTTTGTCCAATATTTTGTCATAGTGAGTTGGGTCATTAAAAACCAAATACTGAAAAAGTTTCTCATTATATAGGTGCTACTTCCTAATTAAGGCCCCTAGAGTTCAACTTTGATAGATACATTGGCTAAGGGGATAAGTTTTGTTACCCGTGTGAGCTATTTGATGTCGATATGAAGTGTTGTTAACTGTTTTTTTAACAACATGAATCAACATGGAAATGGAGTAAGTTTGGTGCTTCTTTATCTATGTGAAGAAGAAGCAAAACTGAGGGACCACACATAAAGGATCTTCATTGTGACTCGTAAGCATTATTAGAACACAGAAGATCATTTGTCGAAGTTTTGGTTTTAAGTTAATCATATCCCAGACTCACAGTTCGGTGATTACATATTGTGGATGATAGAGGTGAGACATTTATATCCTTTTGTAATTGTTATTGATGTATATCTGTTGCATTTAATTGCCTTTTTGCTTTTCGGTTTTGTATGAAAGGTTTATAAACCCAAGCATTTTTGAAACATCCTCAGAATTTCCTTTTGATGTATTCTCCACAGAAAAAAAAAAAAAAAAAAAAAAAAAAATGGTAGTTCTGGCTTTTTTTAAAAATTAATATTATCTTTTATCTTTCCCTTGGAGATATGCTGTCTTACTCCTGTGGACTTTGTGAAACTTTGAGTATAAGCAATTTGGTCCGCATTTCTTCTTCTGAGAGAAAGCAAAGTTGCTTCTGCTATTAGTTCATTTTTAGTTAACTTCATTCATTGTCAAAGCTATATTTGTCTATTGGTGGAACAGTTGATAGATCTTTTTGTAATTTATTATAGCATGAAACAGGTCTTGGATGGATAATTTTATCAATGCCCGAGTTTATTGAAGATGTACTTGGTCATGGAATCAAATTCTGTATTTTTATTTGTTTTTTCCCTTAAATTTTGGCCTTGACATAGTTGGTCGTGAAATTAAAATATGTATTTTTATATATTTTGCTCTTGAAGTTTTGTCTTGGCGTACTTGGTCATGAAATCAAAAAATATATATTTTTTTCTTAAATTTTGATCTTCACATACTTGGTCATGAAATCAAATTATGTACTTCATATATTCTATTTTAGATATTTTCTCTCCTTGATGCGTGTGGGAGGGCATTGACATTTTCATGTCTTTGACTGGATATTCTGATTTTACAAGCTCTTTTGATCTTTACTATTCCAATGTAAATGAATGATTAGTAAAGTTTTCGCAAATGCTTCTCGTGGATTCTTCAAGGGTGAATGCTGTTTTGATTTACAGTGTTGAAACTTGCAGTTTTTGCATGATGATACATAATTATATACTCTGGTTATTTCATTTTGTTTGTATGTAGATGGTCTATGAATTCTTATTGGGCTTGCGGCTTATTTATTTCCGTTGTTGCATGTTGAATTGTTGATGAGTGAGGATTTAGGAGGTAGTTCTGCGATCACATGTTTGATTTCAAAGTTTAGGGCCTCTTTGATGCCAAAGCGAGTTATATAGTAATAACTCGTGTTGGATGGTTTTCTTTATTTATTTCTTTTTATTTTGTGTCTTTAACATTAGGGTTTAATTTGAACACATTGCAAGCTTCTAGTTATCATGGTTTCATTAGGGTGTTTTATTCCTTCATAGTCACTTTAAGATTGTAACATAAAGGGGAGGAGATATGCTGAACAAGTTATTCTAGCATGCAATAGGCTCACACGAGAACTCAATGCTTCCTGATCCGCTACGCTATTTTAGGGTATTTTTCTTCTATTAGCTAAAAAAAAAAAAAGTAATGCTATTTCATGTATAATATGCATTGTTGTTTTCTGTTTCACGTTAATTCAGTTCTAACTTAATTGCTTTTTTTTTTTTTAGTATTATACCTTCCGTAGTGATAATTTGAAGATGGCCTAAACATAGCACTACTTTTCATGTACAAAGAAGTGCTTTTAGGAAAGGGCTCAAATACCATCTTTTGATTTAGTCACTTTACAATCTCTGGTTTTATTCGTCGCACTTTAACTCTTTCCACTTAATTATTTTTCTAGTTATAGTTTTGTTATGTTGTTAGAGTCTTTCACCGACGGATAGGTTACAAATGTCATGAAGGGATTATTGCTCTATTTTGTGCTGGTGTGCATTCATATTTTGAGTTGGTTTGTGATCTTATTGGCCTTTTATAACCTACCATTAATCCATTAGTTTTACGCTGGCTCTTTTGGTGCAGCGGAATCAAAATCATATCTCAAATAAAATTACGGGATAGTGAATACCGAATATGCTAACTTTTTTATGATATAATAAGACGGGTTATTTTTCCTCTAATATTTAAACCTTGAAGTTCATTAAGATACATATATTTTAACTGATTCATTGTGATATATGCAGGATGATATTACTTACAGAAACAAGTGAAATATTTTGCTCTCGTATTTTTTTCATAGTATGTAATGTAATTTATTTACAACCCCAAATGGGAGCATAATTAAGACATTTTACATGGCAAGTTTTTGAAAGTGCTTCCCTTTAGTCAGTCAGTCTTTTGTTATAACTTATTGTCAAAAGAAAATTTATTTATCTGTACACACACACACACACACACACACACAGACACACACACAGAGACAATTCAATTCATCAGTTGTTTATCCATCTAGCACTTACCTATAAATCATTTGATTTTCAAATGTGAAAAAGGATGCTTACTCAATCCTTAAATGTTTCTTTGTTTATAGGAACATTAAAAGGAAGGAAAAAAACATGCATTGAGCGTAATGGTGATTATAATGATGTTACAAGTGATATGCACAAAAATAAGAAAGAAAAAGGAGGCCTATCTTTTTCCCCAGTGGTGTGAATTAGGTGTAAAGTTACGCACATGATGGTGTTGGTAGTGTGTTGTTAGTGGTGGGGCTAGTTAATCCGATAAACAAATGCAATTTATTTTCTATGAAGATTCTGGTAACATGTCATCAAATCTCTGGACTCTTTTTCTTTTGTTATTTTGGGTGGTGGGTTAATTGAGATATTATAGCATTTAGGAGATGTATATGATGAGATGTTTGGTGAGGAATCATGCTTTCTGGTCAAGTTATGGGTTGTCAATTGATCACAATGATTTCTTTAGTAAGAAATTCGTTCATCTTCATTTAAGTAATTCAAAATCTCATCTTTTTATTTGTTTTAAAATTTTGCCTCCTCCCAAAACTTTAGCCCGATTCTGCTTCTAAAGAAGGAATTAAGTCACCGCTACAGTCCCGTTACTTGCTGCTGCGACAATACAATATTGAGCTTGTGATGGTGGAGTATTCATCTTTTTATTTATGAACAAACAAGAATTCTATGAAGAGGTGCTAATATGAGTGGAATATCATCAATATTTTCACTGCTTTAAGATTTGAGCTGGTGAACTGATCGACTGAAAATATTTCTCTATATAATGATCAATATAGGAAAAAAAAAAAAAAAAAAAAAAAACCGGAAAGAGATTAAAAACAAAAAGGAAAGGGAGAGAGAGAGAGAGTCCAGAGATTAGAAGTAAAGATCACAAATAGGAAAAGAGAAAAAGAATGCAGATATGTTATTTTCCTATTTAAGCACAAGTATTATTTTACTCAAAAACAGGAGAGAGAGAGAGAGAGAGAGAGAGAGAGAGAGAGAGAGAGAGAGAGAGAGAGAGAGAGAGTACATTAATAAATGGCACGTTAGCATTATGTGGACTGCAGTATGTAAACACTCAAAATGAAGATAGAAAAATCATCTGATCAATTATCATCTACCTTTCTGTAACCCGCTCTGCAACAGTAAGGCCCAACACCTTCCACATTATTTGCCTTCAAATGCTACATGTTAATTCGCGCTAATTGTTTTTCTTATTAAAGTCTACTGTTTCTTGCTAAGACAATAATTTCAGATTTTTGTCTCACTTCACGTAACATAATATTAAATATAAATATTAAAAACACCATTCCTAATAGCTTGAGTTTTTGAAGAAAAACAGTTGCTTCATATTTTTTTAACATGATATCAGATTGAATATAAAGCTTGAGAAGGAGAGGAGCACTGAATATAAAAAATATTAAAATTCCATCCTCTAATAACTTAAAATTTTTAAAAAGCAACGATTGTTTCATATTTTTAAAAACATAAATTACCTTGTTCCAAAATTTCACTTAGATCAGAAAACTCAGGGGCTTACCATATGACTTATTCTGCCAAGGACAGATTTTGGATGAAAAAATATTGCAATAAATTACACAAAGTTGAGGACTAAATTGCAGCGAAAGATTAGGAATTCAAGCTGCAATCTATCAAAAAGTTTAAGCAATTATCCTCCCATACAGTAGCATGTAAAAAATAGGAACCATTTAATTCATTCTTCTAAGGATGTAGATTTAAATATCCTCGAGCTCTCAAAACTGCACCTATTAATGAGTCATGAACACTTCCTCTTACAGCATAAATAGCCGCAAAGCGCTTTGAATCATCAAATACCTTGAAATTAACCATTGTATCAAATACGTGATCCGAAAACGGCGGAAAAATAAACAGAAGAGAACCATCTGATGAGTTTTAATGTCGATGCGAAGCTTCTACATCGCAGTTGATCAATCAACACTCTCCTTCGGTTTCATGAACTGCATACTTGATTCAATGAGTAATTCGAAAAGTTTGTACGTTGTTGTGTAATGATTATTGGCTGAGAGGAACGCACTCGAGCTCGATCTCCAGCTCGCCTCGCTCGACATTCTGAAGTCTTAACGTGATTTCCTGCTTGACCTTGCCATCCACGAAAGATATGACACTGTCCTTGACTAGATTACTGTCGTCGCTGGCCAACCATCTCCCGAGCTGCAACGAGTCCGAGGCGGAGGAGTTCTCGTAGGCTTTTGCCGCCAAAACCAGCGGCTGGATGTCTATCTCCGCCTCCCCCATCCGATCGTCTGTCGAGAACGTATCCTTGTCGTACACTTGCTGCAACAAGAAATGTAATCAAAGACAAATCGCAGATCCAATCTCTGATAGTCTCGAAAACAAAAAGAAATCAAATACGCAGTATGTCATTGAAAATTGAAAAAAAAAAAAAAAACTTGCGTGACTTCATGCCAGTGCAAACAACTACGATGCTTCGTAGGTGGTATCGCAATAACCAATTGCTTACTTGGAACTGTAAGAGGCATCCTGATATGCTGCTATATAAAATTTAAAGCCTAATGAGATATAAAATCAAAAGGATTACGGAAGCCGAATGAGACATAAAATTTCGATTTCTTTTAATGAAAACAACCGAGTATATGAAGATTGCCTAAATGAATTTGAAAAAACATCCGACGGATGTGCGCCCATTCACGAAAAACACGCATATTCTTCCCTGTGTGAAGTGGGTATGGCTTTATTCATTAAAATAAAATAGTCCTCTTGAAGGATATAAAACCTTTATACAACCTTCATTCCATCTCATCGATTGTCGCGAGTTGCATTATCATTAAATTAGCGCCAACAAGGTTGATGTATCAAGGCACCACATAGTTTATCAGGCCTCAAATGACATAAAAGTGCTAATTATCACTATTTTCATGTTTAATCCCTTTCTAGAAAACTCGCGACATGCGAGTTTAAAAATGCTAGCAGCAGGTCAGATTATTTGCAGATGCTCTTGCCAAGAAAAGCTTCGTACAGGGCAAAGTGTTTTTCTTTTTATTTAATCGCAAAAATTGATTAGTTTAATATGATTAAAAGGATACAAAGTCAACAAAAACTGTTGAAACAGTGAACAGCGATAAGTAAATTCTCTCACCAGCTTCAGCGGCGGGATGGGATCTGGGATCGATAACATTAGCCTTTCATTCCATACTGGATTCAAATTGCTCTTTATCACACGTGTTTTCATCGACTGCAAAGGGAAGAGGAGGAGAAACAAGCCTGAACCATTTCACCACCCCGATATATTTAAAAAAAAAAAATTAGCATTGCTACGATTTAATTGGTCAAAATATTTGCTTACTTGGTGTCCGAGATTGAGGATAACGTAAGGATCGCTAGTCATCACATCCCGAACGGCTAAGTTGGTTCCCCTTATTATGTTGACCTTTATTAAACCAACAAATTCGACCATCCCCATCTACAAAGAAACGATGATTATACTATTACGAAAGAAAACAAGATATCTAACGTGCAATACTGAAGCAAACTTGAGAGCCTGGTTGGCCTAGCATTTGGAATGATTTTTCTACTCTAAAAAGCAGAAGCTTGAAGATAAAATGAACTTTTGGGCTTTTGCTGTAGCGAGAAGCTAAAATGAGCTCATCTACCCGAAAGCAGAATCTCCAATAAAAGCAGTTACGGCCAAACAACTTTTCTTCCGAAACTTCGTCCAGGCCGACCAAGCACTAAATTATTTGAGGCAGTGATACTTCAATGGTACAATACGGTAAGATAAGTAAACAATACCATCTTCTTTACAGCCTTATTCTCCGACTCCTTTCTTCTCCAGCTGTTTCTGAAGGCATGGCCTAGACCATGGCGGATTCCGGTGTGTTGTTTCTCATAACTTTTACTACTGTGGCAGTTGTTTTGTGCGCTGAAATTGGAATGCGCTGTAGATAGTATAATTGCATTGGAGCTCGAAAATTGTTGCGACTCATACTTTCTCCTGAATATCAAAATAAAAGGTGAGCTTTGTTTTTTATTCTACAAGAATCTTACAAAGAAATTCACATTTGGTTCCATGGAATCCAACCGGATAAAATCAGCACGTTCCTCCGTTGAAGAATCTGGCCGTGGTTTCTTATAATTTTCAGGCAAAAAGGCCTCGTATTTCGTGTTTACAGCGGCATTACCGCCCGCGTTCGTTAAAGAGTCAACTTGTTCATCTGTCCACTCATCTAGCTTCACAGACAGGACCTGAGGAGGAAAAAGTGACAGACTATATTATTTTACATTCATGATTTTCTGCGCAATGTTCTCAATTAGTAAATTTGCTTTCATTACGCGATATTATTCAAATAAATTTGAGTGGCAAGTTGTGTGGTTCCGACAAATTCAAACTAGGATTTTAACATTTTCGAAAATATACTATGTGAATTCTGGGCGTAGTCCACTGAGGCGCTTCACTCGCACGACATGCAAAGTTATTTTATGTGCTTCATAAAGCTCTTCCATTATTGTTTCTTTGTATACAAAAACCAAAACAAGTTAACGTTAAAAGATACTGAAGAACACTCCATTTTACCAAATTACCATTAGCGATAATTGATAAGAAAGGATATTAAAAATTTAATGGCAAAAAGAGCAAATAGAATAAGTTGATACGAAAATGCAAAGATCAGTTTAGGATGATACCTTAGATATAT
This sequence comes from Tillandsia leiboldiana, assembly GCA_029204045.2. Classification (NCBI taxonomy): domain Eukaryota; kingdom Viridiplantae; phylum Streptophyta; class Magnoliopsida; order Poales; family Bromeliaceae; genus Tillandsia; species Tillandsia leiboldiana. The sequence continues at coordinate 4,389,391 of CM055081.1, forward strand.
GTACACCAAGGCTTCTATGCACTCCGGAACACTTGATACAGATAAATACACCAAGACTAAGTGACCTAAGTATCATGATTTGTCCGCATTAGAAAATGACATTGTAAGGAAATAATAACATCCGTTTACGTTAAAAGGTGAGGACAAATATATACAAACTGAACTGAGAAAAACATGAGAAAACGGTAAGAAGACAAATGCAGATAAAAATAAATGCAATTCCGTCTGGTGCTTATCTTCTGGTATAAGAATGACCGGTAAAGTTAGAAGACCAAGTTTGCTAACGAGATAAAGATAGAAAAAGTTAATAGTACAGCTAACTTGGAAGCCATTTGGTCGGATTGAAAGCTACTTCTCCCCCTTTTTTTTTCCAAAGGTGGTTAGTGAAATTTTTTTTTTTTTTGAGAGAAAGGTAACATTCTACCGCTTTATTTAAAGAGAAAATGAATTAAGCAACAACTGGAGACAGATGGGTCTCTATTAGCAAGGCCAAAAAACAAAAGAGAAGAAAATAGGCGCAGTAACAAACCAAAATATCCCTAAATGAACGAGCCTATGCCAATACATAGTCCAAAGTGTGGTTTTTCTGTTCAAAAAATCTCCTGTTCCTTTCCAGCCAAATTACCCTCCAAGTGGCGGCGATTGTCACTAGTTCATTTCCCCCTAGTATATCGCCTCTGGAATTACATGTTTCTCAAAGGCCACCAGCGGAGGAACACTGCCGAATAAACGATTTATTTGGGAAAAGGCCCAGCAGTATGGCTTTGATACTGGAACATCCTACAAACAAGTGATCCACAGATTCACTCTCTTCTAAGCAAAAGGTACAACTCTCCTCACCATTCCAACCTCTTTTACGTAGGTTGTCCACCGTAAGCACCCTTCCTCTAATGACAAGCCAAATAAAAATCTTCACCTTCAAGGGGGCTCTGATCTTTCATATTCGAACGAATCTTATATTCTCTACAATGCCATCCAGCAAAAAAATATATACCGACTTAACGGTAAAACATTCTGATTGTGACCGCCTCCATTTGATGTCGTCTGTTCTATTGTTGAGAGTAACTTCTGGGGTCGTGTCCTTTAGTTGCGTAATCGTATTCCTATTTAGGTGTGTGCATCGCTCTATTCCCTTCAGAATTTTGTGCCACTTCAACCCCATTGATCCCCAGCAATCCTTTACCTTACGATCTTTGCACTGAACAATGTCATAAATATTCGGATATAATGTGCAGCAAGGCACCTGTCCATTTCAAATATCAGTCCACCGGCTGATTCTCTTCCCATCCCCAACGGAGTCCGTCACTCCACACTTAAAGATATCCCTTGTCATTAAAACACTGCGCCACCAGTAAGAAAACGGCTTAAATGCCACTCCTTCCCTAAGAGGTCTCCTCTGTGCATAGTATAATTTGTCAATAAGGGGTCTGTAGTATCTTGACTTTTCATGTCCTCTTTTTATTTCCTTTTTCATAAATTAGTTTATTAGGAGAATTAAATTATCAAGTTTTCCTGGGCAGACCGTCGTGGTTTGCGGAGATCTTTCCATGATAAAGCCCGAGAAATGGTGAACGACGGAGCGATCGGATCCGAAATCCGACTTACGGATCTCCCGGATTGAGTCTTTTGGGTTAACGGGTACGATGGGATAAGTCGAACCCGTTAAGGTTTTGGTGCATCAATATCCGTGCCAACTGGTGTAGAACTCGGCTTATGTGGCACTCTTATCTAGATGTTAGTTAGAAATTTCCGTCTATCGCATTTTAGGGATTTTTGGTACGTACGAGAAAAAAGAGAAAACCCTAACCGGAGAGAAAAAAGAGAGAAAGGAAAGCGGAACCCGAATCTTCTTCGATCAACGTGCCGGAAGCCGGGAACGAGACGTTACCGGCTGTGGGGGAGCGGGTCCGGATCCTCACCACCGCGAGGAACGGGAACGGATCATCTTCTCCAATAGATCGAGGTAAGCAACGTTAGTTTTTGGTTTTCATCGTTCTTGATTGGGTTTTCTTGGACTTAAAGGGTTTCGCCGTTCGTCGCGTCGCCGCCGCCGCCGCACCTCTTGCCGCGCGGGGCCGCACCACCTACGGTGCGGCGCGCCGCGCACGGGCCGCCGCCGCGCGGGGCCGCACCACATACGGTCCGGCACGCCACGCAGGGCCGCTGCCCGTGCGGGGCCGCACCGCGCGCGGCGCGGAGCCGTGCGGGCTGGTGCCGCTCGGGGCGCTGCCCGCAGGCAGCGCGTGTCCGCGCGGGGAACTTGCCGCGCGGGGCTGGTGCCCGCGCAGGATTGCTCCGCAACGCGCGCCGCGCGGGGAAATCGCCCGCGCAGGGTTGTCAAGCTCCGCCGCCCGGTCTCTGTGTCCACCCGTGCGTCTCTTAGTTGGTTTCTCTACTCGGGTGGTCTAGGTTTTTATGTTAGGTGTTACTAATGTTTTTGTTGGGAACTTTTAAGGGTCTGGGAGTCGTGCAAGGGCGCAGGACGGTTTCAGGTGTTCTGTTCAATGCGACTCAAGGTGGGTATCCTTTTCGTGCGTCCTTTTTAAAGTGAGGTCTCATCATGTTCTATGTAAGAGTAAAGTAGATGTGCTGATGGTTTTCAACTAACCCCTTTTCGTATGAGTATCCCTTTATTACTATCTGTTGCGACTGGTGTCGCGGTGCTCTATATCACACGCCGACTTCGGTCTTTATGCTCATAGCTGCTTACGCGCACACCAGCGGTTTGGCCACCGCATTGGTGTACTTTTCCAGAGAGGTGGTACGTTGACCCGTGTACCCCACAAGGTGATGTGGTGGGGACCCCTTATGATTACTTAAGGTGCCGCACAAGTACCGTAGAGGGGTTAAAAGCACCAAGGTAAGAGCAAGGTGTATCGTTTCGCTGAGGGTCCTTAGACCTTTTGGCAGGTGTTCCGTTTGACTTACAAAGGTATTGTGGATTCATGAGGGGGAGTTTTGGATGCTCTGGTTTATCGGTTTGTTTTCCTTTCGGTACTTATAGCATCTTATATGTTTTACATCTACCTCTTATTCTTTGGTCACTGACTTCCCACACTGTGACAGGTTCGGTCAGGGGTGGGATCCGGGACGACAGTGAGGCCGCGACTCGAGGATTTTAGCCCGATTAGGGGCTGGTGACCTTTCTTTTACTTACGTTCTGATTATTTCGGTTAGTTAGCTTATGTGCGTGTGATGCGTTATTGTGGATGTTGGGTTTGAACTGTGTTTTATCGTGGATGAACGTTTCCCCTACTAGTTGTTTCGGCCACTCTTTTCAAATCAAGTAAAAAGATTTTGAAAATGTTTAATAAAATTTAGGTGTCGTGTGGGCACCGTTTTACAACCCGTGGATTTATCCTTTCAAAATGTAGGTGGCCGGCTTGGTTATTGCGCATGATGATATTTTTCCCTCAACTTAACTTCTTGGCTAGTATGGTTAAAGTACGGTTTATGCTTGCAACGCCGTGCATATACAAAGGAGACTCCGTCCGTTTGCGGGGTGAATTTGTATGTGTGGCGGATCTACGCACGTGCTCGGCGGGTATACTTTAAAAAAAAAAATGTACACGTTTTTCGCTTATTTTAAACCCCCGGGGCGTGACAGATTTTATGGTATCAGAGAAAACGACTTTAACCACGGTAGTCTTTGACCAACATCCACAGAAGTACATTACCACTAGCAACTGACCAACGAGATAGTCAAGGAATAGGTGCGTAGAGCGCGAGTGTGTTTGGGGAAAAGGGGATAGAGTTCCGGTTTGTTCGCAGGTCATGGTGTTAGACCAGTTAAGTCTAGGGTTGACCCGGTTTCTATGTATGCACAGATAATAGCCCGGTTTTGGTCTTCAATCAACGGCGCAGAAATGAATGTGATGGCTTTGACAGCTGCGGAGGACCGGCTACTTCGACAATAGTTGCACGACATAGCCGGGCAACTGTTAACGCTCACAGAACGCATGTACTCATTGACACAAGATACCGGTGTGACTGATCGTGTTCCCTTAGGTAGGAGGGACGAACCCCACATGGCCCGTTTTGTCGTGGATGACTTGAGGAGCGACACATTTCGGGTAATGCCAGCAGTAGGGATGCCCACTTTTCGAGAGATGGTCGACGTGGCCACTTGGGTGGAGCGGGAACTGGCCGACGCTCGTGCCCGGCGGGAGTACCATGAGCCCAATCAGGGACAGAAGCGACCCCATTCTTACCCTGGGAAGAGCCTCTCCAAGGGAAACCGACCACCCGAACATCCGAAGACGAAGCAAGGGACCAAGAGTACGCCGATAAGAGAACCGGAACCGGGGGAGAAGCCTTGCATCATCTACAGAGGAGCACACCAGGTGATCGATTGTTCCTGGAGGCACGACCATTGCTTCGGATGCGGCAAGCCAGGACACTTCCGCTCATTCTGCCCACTGAAACCGGCGGCTACTCCTTCAGCATTTCGGCACAAGGAGAGAGGTATCGCCACAGCCCCACAGGAGGTTCTATACGACGACCAACCCAAAGCCGATCATGGCGACTCCGGATCCCAGTCTCTCCGCGCCGTGCGCCGTTGGCCTAAGGGCTGCGGTCGGAAACCCCGCGACGACCCGGCAGAGGATGCATTGCCCCGGAAAGAGTAGCAGCAGGTAATACTCCATTGTAGTTTCTCTTCGATTTCAGATCTCGTTGATACTGGAGCATCCCATACCTTCCCATCTTTTTTTTTCGCCCTTACCTATCGTTACTAGAAGAAACCCTCCATCGTGGAAATAGGTTCGTTCGGACTACTGGGCAATCCCTCGAGGCAGGTAGCTATGTTCCTTCCCGGCCAGCGAGGTTGGGCCGGTTCTTATGCTCCATGAACTAGTGGGGATCCCGCTCAGGGATCTCGGTGGGGCGCTCGAGATCGACAGTCACAGCAAATTTGTAAGCGGTGTTTGACTGCCTGAAGTTCCAAGTGCGCCTCCGGGAACCGAGCTTGCTGGAACTTGTGAACTTAACTTGTAAGGACGTTTTCTGCTCGCCTTTCTTAGATTGGTGGAGGGTAGTGGAGTAGCGTTCATAATTTCGGTATATCTGACCTCTCGACCTAGAGCCTTACTTTACGACGTTCTTGTTGCCGTGATTGGTAGGTGTGTCGGCGGCACTATCGGTCGTGGGTATTTGGGGAGGGGATACCCTAACTCGATCAGTTGGGAGATCCCCTTTAGCATCGACCCGACGCCCTCCGACCCCACGACGGGAGGAGAGGGCACCGCTGCTAACCGATGAGGGGAGTTATGCTACGACAAGGAGCGTACCCACTTGAGTTTGAGTCGCGAGTGATGTGGGGGTAGACCGTTGTCTAAGCTGTGCCTCATAGGTCTGTGGGCTTTAGGTTACAGCTGAATCTTGCAACCTGGGTAAGGTATAGGTGAGGTTGGAGCTTCCTCCTTGGGGTTAAAAGGAGATCACTTGGAAGGGAGTGGGAACCCCTTTTGACTCCTGGAGGACCTTTAGAAGCGATTAGTTTTGTACCTTCCTGCCCGATAAAGTTGGGAAGGCTACGTTGTCCTTGGGATTTAGTGGTAATTCCGCTTAAGGAGTTCGATGTGGTACTTGGTATGGATTGGCTCACTAAGTACCAGGTGGTGATTAATTGTGAGAAGCGCCAGGTGTGGCTGCAGGAACCTGGCTTTCCGGATCACGTGCGCTTGGCATGTAAGAGCACCTCCTTCTCTTCTATTATCTCTGCGTCGCGGGCTAGGAAACTGATGGAGGGTGGATGTGTAGCATACATGGCCTCGGTGGACTTAGCGACTCGACCCTCGGCACTGCTCTCGGATATCCCTATCGTAAGGGATTTTTCATACGTTTTTTCGACCGAACTGTCCGGGATGCCCCCCGAGCGAGAAACCGATTTCACCATCGAGCTTCTCCCGGGTACGCAACCTATCACCAAGGCACCGTATCGAATGGCGTTTGCAGAATTAAGAGAGCTCAAGGCACAACTAGAAGATCTTTTGGATAAGGGGTTCATCAGGCCAAGTGTGTCGCCTTGGGGCGCACCCGTTCTCTTCGTGCGAAAAAAGGACGGGAGTTTACGTCTGTGCATTGACTATCGGGAGATAAATAAGGTTACCATGAAAAACAAGTACCCCTTGCCTCGGATTGATGACCTGTTCGACCAACTACAAGGAGCGACAGTGTTCTCGAAGATAGATTTGCAGTCCGGCTACCATCAGCTTAGAGTTCGAGGTGAGGATATACCTAAAACAACCTTTCAAACTCGATATGGTCATTACGAGTTTACGGTTATGCCGTTTGGACTTACAAACGCCCCAGCAGTGTTCATGGATATGATGAATAGGATATTCAAACCCTTCTTGGACCAGTTTGTAGTGGTCTTTATTGATGACATTTTGGTCTACTCACGAACAGATGAGGAACATAAGTAGCATCTGCGAGTAATTCTTCAGGCTCTCAGGGACCAGAAATTGTTTGCTAAGCTCAAGAAGTGTGAGTTCTGGCTTCGTGAAGTGGATTTCTTGGGACACATAATCTCAGCGACGGGAATTGCGGTGGATCCTAAGAGAGTCAGTAGCTAACTGGCCCCGACCGACTACAGTAACGGAAATCCGTAGCTTCTTGGGTTTGGCAGGATACTATAGGCGTTTCGTGGAAGGTTTCTCAAAAATTGCCACCCCTCTGAATTGTCTAACCCGGAAAGGGGAGAGATTTGTGTGGACGACTCAATGCCAGGAGAGCTTCGAGGAACTCAAGGACAAGCTAACACGGGCACCCGTGCTTACATTACCGACACCCGGTGAGGACTTCGAGGTTTATTGTGATGCATCACGGAGCGGTCTTGGAAGTGTGGAGATGCAACAGGAAAAAGTCATAGCCTACGCATCAAGACAACTCAAGGATTATGAGCGAAACTACCCTACGCATGATCTGGAACTCGCAGCGGTCGTCTTCGCTTTAAAACTTTGGAGACACTACCTCTATGGAGCTCATTGCAACGTGTTTTCAGATCCCCAGAGCCTTAAATATCTATTCACGCAGAAGGAATTGAACTTACGGCAAAGACGCTGGTTGGAGTTGTTGAAGGACTACGATTTGTCCATTCAATACCATCCTGGGAAGGCAAACGTAGTTGCCGATGCCTTGAGCAGGAAGGGTCAGACAGAAGAGTTACCAGTGAACGCTATCACTCAGCAAGACCGTTTAATCGCGGATTTCTCGCGAATGAGATTAGAGGTTGTACCGGCGGGTGCAGTTTCGCGACTTTTGTCCCTGGTGGTCAAGCCTACTTTGTTTGAGAAAATCACGGAAGGTCAGAAGACGGACGCTCAACTACAGCTTGTACGGGACAAGATTCCTTCGGACCGGGAGGGCGGCTTTTCGATTGGCACGGACAACGCAATGCGGTTCCGAGGGCGAATTTGCGTGCCCGATCTGCCAGAGTTGAAGGATGAGATATTATCGGAGGCGCACTATGCTCCCTATGCGGCGCATCCTGGTGGCACAAAAATGTACAAAGACCTTAAGCAGACTTTTTGGTGGCCTAAATTAAAGGGGGATGTAACGCAGTTCGTGGCACGCTGTTTGGTCTGCCAACAGGTAAAAGCCGAACACCAGCGCCCGGCGGGAAAACTGCAACCACTACCAGTGCCAGAGTGGAAGTGGGAGCGAATAACCATGGATTTCGTCACTGGATTCCCGCGATTGCAGCAGGGTCACGACACGATCTAGGTCATAGTGGATCGACTGACGAAGACGGCTCATTTCCTACCTGTTCATACGACGTGGACACGTGACCGCTTGGCGTAGGTTTACATCAACGAGGTTGTGAGATTGCATGGGGTGCCGGCATCGATTACTTCGGACAGAGACACTCGATTTGTGTCAAACTTTTGGCAGAGTTTGCAGCGGGCTCTGGGGACCAAACTGCACTTTAACACAGCTTTCCACCCCCAGAGTGACAGACAGTCGGAACGGGTGATCCAAATTCTTGAAGATATGCTCCGCTCATGCGTGCTCGATTTGGGTGAGGGATGGGCACGCTACCTACCTCTTGTAGAGTTTGCTTACAACAACAGTCACCAGGCCAGCATTCATATGGCGCGGTACGAAGCATTGTACGGGCGTCGTTGTCGATCTCCTATTTGTTGGGATGATTTGGGGGAACGGAAGTTCCTGGGACCAGACATAGTAGAAGAGACCGAGGCAAAGGTGCGCCTCATCAGACGATGGTTGTTGACCACCCAGAGTCGGCAGAAGAGTTATGCAGACCGAAGACGACATGACTTGGAGTTTCAGGTTGGGGAGCACGTTTTGCTCCGGGTCTCGCCATCCAAGGGGATCAAACGATTCGGCTTGCGGGGCAAATTTAGCCCGCGATTTGTTGGACCTTTTGAAATCCTGGAGCGCATTGGCCCGGTAGCTTATCGTTCAGCTTTGCCACCAAACCTCGATCAGGTGCACAACGTTTTCATGTTTTGATGCTCCGAAAATACCTCCCCGATCCGTCGGATGTTCTTGATGCTTCTGCTATTGAGCTTCGAGACGACTTGAGTTTTGATGAGACACCGATGCGAATTTTGGCACGGGAAGACAAAAAGTTGCGCAACCGGGTAATCCCCCATGTGAAGGTGCCGTGGAGCAATCATGAAGAGCGTGAAGCGACTTGGGAGTTAGAATCAAAGATGAGAGAGTGTTTTCCTGATTCATTTAGCACGGGTTGATATTAAGTTTCGAAGACGAAACTTCTTTTAAGTGGTGTGTGATGTAGTATCTTGACTTTTCCTGTCCTTTTTTTATTTCCTTTTTAATAAATTAGTTTATTAGGGGAATTAAATTATCAAGTTTTCCTGGGCAGACCGTCGTGGTTTGCGAATATCTTTCCATGATAAAGCCCGAGAAATGGTGAACGACGGAGCGATCGGATCCGAAATCCGACTTACGGATCTCCCGGATTGAGTCTTTTGGGTTAACGGGTACGATGGGATAAGTCGAACCCGTTAAGGCTTTGGTGCATCAATATCCGTGCCGACTGGTGTAGAACTCGGCTTAGGTGGCACTCTTATCTAGATGTTAGTTAGAAATTTTCGTCTATCGTATTTTAGGGATTTTTGGTACGTACGAGAAAAAAGAGAAAACCCTAATCGGAGAGAAAAGAGAGAGAAAGAAAAGCGGAACCCGAATCTTCTTCGATCAACGTGCCGGAAGCCGGGAACGAGACGTTACCGTCTGTGGGGCAGCGGGTCTGGATCCTCACCACCGCGAGGAACGAGAACGGATCATCTTCTCCAATAGATCGAGGTAAGCGACGTTAGTTTTTGGTTTTCGTCGTTCTTGATTGGGTTTTCTTGGGCTTAAAAGGTTTCGCCGTTCGTCGCGTCGCTGCTGCCGCCACACCTCTTGCCGCGCGGGGCCGCACCACCTACGGTGCGGCGCCGCGCACGGGCCGCCGCCGCGCGGGGCCGCACAACATACGGTGCGGCACGCCACACGGGGCCGCCGCCCGTGCGTGGCCACACCACGCGCGGCGCGGAGGTGTGCTCGCTCGCGCGGGCTGGTGCCGTGCGGGGCGCTGCATGCAGTCAGCGCGTTTCCGCGCGAGTGGGTGCCGCGCGGGCGCTGCCCGCAAGCAGCGCGCGCTCGCGCGGGCTGGTGGGGCGCTGCCTGCAGGCAGCGCATGTCCGCGCGGGGCTGGTGCCCGCGCAGGATCTTCAAGCTCCGCCGCCCGGTCTCTGTGTCCACCCGTGCGTCTCTTAGTTGGTTTCTCTACTCGGGTGGTCTGGGTTTTTATGTTAGGTGTTACTGATGTTTTTGTTGGGGACTTTTAGGGGTTCGGGAGTCGTGCAAGGGCGCAGGACGGTTTCAGGTGTTCTGTTCAACGCGACTCAAGGTGGGTACCCTTTTCGTGCGTCCTTTTTAAAGTGAGGCTCATCATGTTCTATATAAGAGTAAAGTAGATGTGCTGATGGTTTTCAACTAACCCCTTTTCGCATGAGTATCCCTTTATTACTATCTGTTGCGACTGGTGTCGCGGTGCTCTATATCACACGCCGACTTCGGTCTTTATGCTCATGGCTGCTTACGCGCACACCAGCGGTTTGGCCACCGCATCGGTGTACTTTTCCGGAGAGGTGGTACGTTGACCCGTGTACCCCACAAGGTGACGTGGTGGGGACCCCTTACGATTATTTAAGGTGCCGCACAAGTACCGTAGAGGGGTTAAAAGCACCAAGGTAAGAGCAAGGTGTATCGTTTCGTTGGGGGTCCTTAGACCTTTTGGCAGGTGTTCCGTTCTGACTTACAGGGATATTGTGGATTCATGAGGAGGAGTTTTGGATGCTCTGGTTTATCGGTTTGCTTTTCTTTCAGTACTTATAGCATCTTATATGTTTTACATCTACCTCTTATTCTTTGGTCACTGACTTCCCACACTGTGACAGGTTCGGTCAGGGGTGGGATCCGGGACGACAGTGAGGTAACGACTCGAGGATTTTAGCCCGATTAGGGGTTGGTGACCTTTCTTTTACTTACGTTCTGATTATTTCGGTTAGTTAGCTTATGTGCATGTGATGCATTATTGTGGATGTTGAGTTTGAACTGTGTTTTATCGTGGATAAACGTTTCCCCTACTAGTTGTTTCAGCCACTCTTTTCAAATCAAGTAAAAAGATTGCGAAAATGTTTAATAAAATTTAGGTGTCGTGTGGGCACCGTTTTACAACCCGTGGATTTATCCTTTCAAAATGTAGGTGGCCGGCTTGGTTATTGCGCATGATGATATTTTTCTCTCAACTTAACTTCTTGGCTAGTGTGGTTAAAGTACGATTTATGCTTGCAATGCCATGCATATACAAAGGAGACTCCGTCCGTTTGCAGGGTGAATTTGTATGTGTGGCGGATCTGCGCACGTGCCAAGCGGGTGTACTTAAAAAAAAAAAAAAAAAAAAAAAAAAAAATGTACACGTTTTCTGCTTATTTTAAACCCCCGAGGCGTGACAGGGTCCCCAAAGATTGTTATTTTTCGAAAGAAATCTCCACCACCATTTTGCCAATAGAGCTAAATTCATATCCTCAAGGTCCAAAACTCCCAACCCTCCGTCCGTTCTACTCCTGCAAACAGTCTTCCACCCAACGAGACAATGGCCACCAATCACTTTAGCCTCCCCCTTCCAAAAGAATGCCCTCCTTAGGCCTTCGATTCGTTTTAGAACCCATTTGGTGCTTTGAAGATCGAGAGATAGTACATCAGTATGTTCGCGAGCACCAAGTTCACGAGGATTAATCTACCTCCCAATGAAAGAAGCTTAGCTTGCCAACCTTCCAACCTCTTCTCGACCCTATTGATAACAGGCCACCAATCCTCCTTTCGCAAACATCCCACAGCCAGCGAAAGCCCAAGATACCGGATTGGAAGGCACCCCACCTTGCATCCCAGTATTACCGCCAATCTCTCCCCCGTTGCACTTTGCCACCCGTATAGAATAATTCCGTCTTACTTCTATTAATTTTGAGGCCCGACGCTCACTCAAAGAGCTACCACATAAAAAGCAGATTTTTAGCTTGCCTTCTCTTGGCTTCACAGAAAAAGAATGTGTTATCTGCATACTAGATCAGCGCAACTTTGACCTGATCATTGGGGCCAATCCCCTTCAAGAACCCAGTACTAACTGCTTTCTCTGTCATCCTCGCCAATCCTTCCGCTACGAGTAAAAACAAATAAGGAGAGAGAGGGTCCCCTTGTCGAAGTCCTCTAGTTGTTTTGATCCATTTAGTCGCAACCCCGTTGACCAAAACTACCACTTTTGCATTGGAAATACATTGCTCAATCCATCTACACCACTTACAGTCAACCTCGAGCCACTTCATAATCTTCATCAGAAAATCCCATCTCACTCTATCATACGCCTTCTCGAAATCGGCCTTAATACCAACATTTTCCTTCGTAGTTTTACGGCTCCAACATAGGATTTCGTTAACCGATGCAAAGGAGTCAAAATAGTCCGACCTTTAAGAAAAACTGCCTGAGTGTGGGAGATGATCCCATTCATAACCCCTTCGAGTCTACTCGCAAGCACTTTAGACATGATTTTCTGCATTCCATTTATGAGACTAATAGGTCTTAAGTCATTAGCCAATATAGCCCCCTCTTTCTTAGGGAATAGGCAAATATACAAATAATCCATAGGTCTGGAATCTAAGGTTCCATCATACAGCTCCCGAAAGATATTCATAATGTCGCCTTTCACCACCTCCTAGAAGCTTTGATAAAATCTCAAGATAAGGCCGTCAGGCCCCGAAGGTTTATCACTCTCTAGCTGAAAAGTAGCCTTCTTAACCTTCTCTGTCGTGAATGGAATGCTCAGTTGATTCGGGTTGGAAATCAATCTGTTCCTGAAGATATCGCTCCAATCTCCGACTGTTGAGTTTATAATGGTTCTAGGAGCAAATATTTCTTTAAACTTAAGATAAAAATATTCCCTCTTTTCCTCTTCTCTGTAGAAAAATTTACCATCCTCCTCTACCTCGCAAATGGTGTTTTCCCGCCTCCTCCAATTAGCAATTGCGTAAAAAAAATTTGTATTCCCATCCCCCTCCTTTAACCATTGTTGTTTAGCTCTATATTTCCATAGAATCTCCTCGTCAGCTACAATCTTCTTGATTCGCCTTTTGAGCTGCTTACGTTTTTCAAGTTAGGGGCCCGACAGATTAGAATGTTCCTCCAACACATCCAACTGTTGTATCTCTTCAGATATAGCCTTTTTAGTATTCAGAATATTGTAAAAACTTGATGCGGACCACTCCTTTATACGCTTACGACAGTGTCTAATCTTCGCAACAACGGTGAGCACACTCGACCCTCTACTCGGGATCTCGTTCCACCAGACCGGCACTAGTGTACGAAAATCTTCTCAGGTGAGCCAAACTTGTAAGACGAGTGACTATTTTATTACCGGTGGAAAATAAGATCGGCGAGTGGTCAGATGTGATCCTCGGTACCGCCGTCACTCTAGATAGCGAAAAAGCTTGGTCCCATTCCGATGAGATCAAGAAACAGTCCAACTTTGCCAGTGTGGGAGTACTCTGTAGATTTGACCAAATGAAACTTTGATTACCCATTGGCATATCAATCATCTCAAGATTGTTTAAAAGATCAGTGAACATAGGCATGAGACAACCACATCAGCGTCTGCCCCTTCTTTCCGACGGGTTTCTAGTAAGATAAAAATCCCCACATATCACCCAAAGGCCTCCGGAAACATTTTTAGATTGACTAATTCATCGCAAAACTCCTTCCCATCCCACGTAAGAGGGCCATAAACATTAGTTACATAAAACACAGACCTGTTCGGAATAAATTTCAACCAAATCGTGAGAGAAAACTTGCGCACAATAACATCACTGCACCAAAATATTTTAGAGCTCCAATAAGTAATAATACCCCTAGAGGCTCCCACCGCCTTACCGAATTGCCATTTATCGATGAAAGTGCCGGCAAACGAATGTAGAAAGGATCGTGAGATAACATCCACTTTAGATTCTTGAATACACTAAACAACACGCTTAAACTTAGAAACCACATACTTCACTAAACTCCTTTTGCCCTGGTCATTCAGACCTCTAACATTCCAGCAACTAATTTGAAACATAACTAACAAATACAAACACCTCCCCATTAACACCTCATCCCCCTAATCCTTCTAACTAATGGAACTCAAGAAGTCCATGAAGTTGCGAATGTCCTCGACGCCAAGGTTGACACCACATTTTGAGTCCCTTTTTGAGGTCTTGTTGACAGTCGAAGCCCCCAATCCCAAGAGTACACCATCAAGATTCGACCCCCGGGCGTCCACACATGATTTGGTAGAGAGATCAAAGGCAACTTCCTCCCTCAGACGGGCTTTGCGCAATTTAGCTCTGTCCATCACACAAAGATCCTGGCGACAAGCGAGTCAAGCCCACTTCCTAGGTGTATAGCATCGCCCCTCCTGAAAAGAACCTTCTGGTTTAGAAGAATTACTCGAATTACACGGAATGATCAGGTCGACCGCCAACTCATCACCCCTATGCAACGGAATATGATCAAAATCAACACTCGTGGCATTTCCCCTAATGTCTCCAACTGCCATATCACCTCGATTCCCCTCCGTCGAGACATTATCCCTACTCTTAGCAGCACTATCTGAAACAAACCCTAGTGTAGGTAACACCTTTGTCGTAACGCCCACTTGTGACGACACTTGGTAGGCACTTAGGAGCACCCTGGGGAAGGGGAGCACATTCACGCAGAACCAAGGAATCGGATTTCTGTTTGCAAGCTCGGCCTTTGAGCCCACATGGTCCATCCAGAACAAAAACCAATATTGAAACCCAAAAGGCCCAGACCAGGTAAACACCACATGACTAGGCCCACAAAAGAAAGTCCAAGTATCCAAAATCTCCTTAGAGGCCATAACTCCTTCTGCAACTCTGGGCGCAACTAGATACCTTCTACCACTCTCGTAAGGAGCGGATCCCGAGAGAAATGCCACATCGCTAGGTCTAACGCCATTTTGCCAGGGGCGGTGCGAAACCAAGCACCCTGCTCGAGGGCGTTCTACCTCATCCAGCAACCGCACATCGCCCAACACCCCTTCCTCATGAACGTCACCCTCGACCTCGACTTGCTGACTTCCCTCTTCCGCGTCTAGCCTCTCCTCTGGTGAAAAACCCCATCCTTTCTTCTTAAATCCCCCCTTGAAAGTTTCGAAACCACAACCTTGTTTGAATCTTTTCCACAACATGCATTCTCTCCCCCTATTGACCGCTGGATTCCTTCATCGGCAATCCCAGAATGGTAAAACTCCTTACTACCTGTGTTACAGTCACCAACCGATGGACAAATGGAGAGCCCCTTTTGAGATCTGTCTTCCTGCCGTATTTGAATGTCGTCGGAGCACCGGTGAGCTCGCCGGCACCCCTGATTTGCTGCGCGACTGTTACGCCATCTATCTCTAAGCTCCGACGAATTCCAAGTATCACTATTGCCAGTGTCATTCCCCTCAGTTGAATCAGCATCATTCGCGCCTCCATCTTGCAAATTGACCCTCCTGGCCAATCGACATCCGAGTGGGTCCGTTTGATCGCCTCCTTCATTCAGATCGCCCCCAGCGAAAGGAATACCTCTGTCATCACTCCCGAAAGGCGCGGTCCTCTCCAGCTGAACATTGACCGATAGCACTAGATAACCCAAAGTAATCAAAAGCGCCTCAGGAATATCGGCCGGGTCGTCGACCGCAACCTGACAGCGGAACCCAACAAGATCTAACATATTAATGCTGCTGGCGTCACCTCTTAAGTATCGTCCGAAGCTGTCAAGAACCGCCACGACTCTGGCTTCCGACCAGCACTCAAATAGAAGATTTACCAAGTTGATCCAAACTTTGTAGGTGATCTGGGAGCAGCTCGCATTCCTATACAGGTTTCACTCATAGCAGCAAATTTGGTAGTGAGGAAATCGAATGACCTTCCTCCTACACAGGTCGTCCGGCCGTACCCAGAGTGGTAAAAAGATAACAAAGTCTCTTTCACGATATCTCGCGACATAAAAGTCGTTCGCGAACCCGCCAAATTTGGAGGCAAAGTAACTCGCCATCATCTCTTGAGGGCAATGCCCCAAGGTATCTGACCCGATAAGATTGGCAAGTACGACATTCTGACACATCTCTTGGCGGGAACTAAACCCTTCAATTAGCAGGACGAACAACTTCATCGATGTCGGTTGAAATCGCATGGCACGATGCATCCTCGGACGGGACAAAGATCTTCTCTCTCGACAACGGTTGGCTGGGTGGCCCAGCCTAAGGCACCACCAGCACCTTAGGGGATCCCTACAATTTCTAACTAGGTGGTCTTTTGCCAAATACCTAAAGCATCAACCATCAGCGCGGTCCCATCCCGATCTGTATCTCCGTGAGAATTGCACCCGGTTCTCCCGAGAATGACAGCTAGCAAAGGAAGAATTGTTGGTGTGAGGAGGGTAACGAAGAAAGGCCTCTTTATAGGATAGAGGAGGAGAAGACCCCTCAGCTTCAAACTTAGGCTTTCTCAAAACCCACTAGGAAGTAGCAGGGACTTTGCTCCTTCATACCTTGAAAGGCCTCGAAGGACTAGGCGAGTTCCGAATCTCAGAGGAAATGTTAGCATCAACAGGACAATACGAGGTTAAGGAATCACCCTTTTGATCTGCCCAAGTGACACAACAGTTTGTCTTCTTGCCTTTAACTTCTTTAATGACATGGGAACCCAGAGATTCCTTGTATTGTGTAGTCACCTCTTCTTTCCTCCCCACTTGCCCTTTACCTTTCAGTAGCTAGAACCTAGACTCCAGCTCTGAGTCTACTCACTTCAGGTTGAGGCCATTCATGAGGCCAGACCTATCATGGCCGAGATCCTTGCAGCACCGAGCGAGTCTCGCAGCCTCAACACACTCTTTTGTAACATCTCTCGTCTTATCCTGGAGATTTGACAAGGTGACTCGTTTGCTCTCTGAAGCCGATCGATCCTCCTGTTGTGGTAACCTCCCTTTGTATCTCACTCTATATCCACTTTGACCATTGTAGACACCTTCCCCTACATTGGAGGAACAACCCTCTCCTTGCTTTCTTGGTCTTTTCCTCATACTTCTTTTTTATCGTCCATTTGTTTGCTTCGGTTAGTGAAATATTAAGGCCTCATTTCATTACGCTTTTGCTTTTTCGTTATAAAACCCAAATTTAATGCAATGCACATGCCGGTAGATGGCTCGCTAGTTTGCACTTTATACATCTACTTAAAACAAGAATTCAATATTAACTTGTTTCTCGCTTCTCTATTTTTATAAGGAAGATGAGTTTCAAAAATATCTACAACAATAAGAATAAAACAGTACATCAGGAGGTGCACTCCATTCCTCATCCCAATTTATCCCCTCCTAAAAGGAGAAAATGAAGTGCCCCAAACCTAAAACTCGGTGCCCTAATAAACTATAGATGTGATATCTTAAGTTATGATCAACACGAAAGCGAAAATTCTTACTCAGACATTGGGCGGAAATTTAATTCTCGTATAAATCACAAAATCCTTATGCGATGCGACATTGTGAAGCGAAGTTAGGAGAAACAAGTATCAGATGATTCCGAACTCCATCTCGCTACAGTACCGGTAATTTACAGTTCTGTATATTTTAAAATCATGTGACTTTTTCAGCACACGCATGAAACTCTTACGTTGTTGTATATTGTGTTCAAAGCATTTGTGTTATAGTGCGACAAAAGTCAAAAGTAGCTCAAAATCAAAACTGATTCTTATCAATTTCCCAACACAAACTGCGTGGAGAGAATATGAACATACTAAGAACCAAAAATGCACAAAAGCATAGCAAATAGGATATTGAACACAAAAGGCTCGAATAAAGTTCCCAGGATCAGATACTTACACCCATTTCGGATCTGGAGAGCCACAGTCGGCGCAAACTCTATTACCCAGTTGGCTCAACAAATTTTCCAACCTCTGAAGTGGACTAGAGGGACCTGCAATTTTCAACCATATATGTTATTATGCCCGGAGTAAATAAAAAACTACCAAGCGGAAAAAAAAAAAAAAAAAAAAAAAGGGGGGGGGGACTAAATTTCAGAACAAAAGAATGACTTTGTTGCTACAAATGCTACATATTACTACATGAAAATAAGTTTAACACTTCTTAGCTATCGACAGTTCTCGAGAGCCCTTAAACTTGTTCTCGTAAACGGATTAGAGAGATGATGTTTGACGCAGTGCAATACATAGAATTGTTGAGTATAACAAGATTGAAACTTGACTATGTACATTTATACTCCACGTAATTTACAATAAAACTATTAATTACACACCGGGTGATCTTACAGGGATATAATTAATCAATTAGATTGTAACAGATGATCAAGTTTCAATTGTTTTTTTTCTTGCATGGACAATTGGAACCCAATTATTTGTAAGATATAATTTTTTTTTCCTTTTTTATGAAAAACATCAATACATCAGAAACTTTGTATCTCTCTCAATTAGACACAAATAAAATACATTTATCATCAGCAGCAGCAACAACAACAAACAAACAAACAAACAACAAAAATTGGACCCAAATTTGAAAACAAAATAAAATAAAATTCATAAAACATCAAAAATTATGAGGGAAAAAGGAAAAAAAAAGAAGAAGAAAAAAAGAACCTGGAGGATTTGCTGAGCTCATGATTCTCTTGTTGGGAACTCATTTATTTACATTCTCTGCCCAAAATCACAGCAATCTCCTCTCCCACACCCACTTTTCCATTTGCCTCAACCCCTCCCTTTATGAGAACCAAAAATAAAAATAAAAAAAAAAATTTTGAAAAAAAAAAAAGCAATAAAAACCCATTAAATTGTGTTTAAAAAGATTACCTTTCTCTAAGGATGAAATGGGCTAATAGTAGGCTATGGAAAGGGAATGTGATCAACCCATATGATTGCATTAATCTTAATAATTAATTAATCTTAATAATTAATTGATTAATTAATTGATTAAGATATGATGAAAGAGACAATGAGAAACTTTTTATGGGTTGACCACTCTATCCACCTAATATAAACAATTCATTATTTGCTTTTCTTTTGATTTAGTGGGATTCCATTTCCTTCAACATGAATGAGGAAGGGAAAGGGACAAAATGTTAGAGGAGAGGAGGTTAAAGGATGGTTGATTCTTGGTGGTGGTGGATAAGACAATTGGTCCCCTTCCCCCTTCCCCTTCCCCTTCAGGGATGTCAGCATGCAGATATGGATTTCTTCCGTACCCGATCCAAACTCTACACCCATTATAAATATATATATATATATATATATATATATATATATATAGAGAGAGAGAGTAAAGCGTATATACCCTCAAATTCAATAATAAAAAATTCACAAACATAAATTAGCTTATATTTTTAAAAGTATATAAGCTCTATTATATATATATATATATATATATATATATATATATATATAGAGAAAGAGAGTCCGGCTAGAATACTATCGATAGCACCAAGCAATTGGTACTATCAAGTTTTGGATGAAAGGATATGCGGTTGAGATTATAGTGGACTCCTAAAATTTTTACTATTCAACCAACCACCTAGTAAACTCTAGGAGACCACTATCGTCTTAACCACACATTCTTTAATCCAAAGGCTAAAAACTTGATAGCACCAATGGCTTGGTGCTATCGATAGTATTCCAGCCTAATTATATATATATATATATATATATATATATATATATAGTCCGGCTACTATACTATTAATAGTACCAAATTATTGGTGCTATCAAGTTTTCTACCCTTAGATCAACTCCTTTGATCATTTTCACCTGTTAGATTTTACTGTTTCCCCAACCACTTATTAAACCCAAGGGGCCCACTATTATCTCAACCACATATCATTTAATTCAAGTGTTAAAAACTTAATAGCACCAATGACTTGGTACTATTAATAGTATTCCAGCCTAACTCTCTCTCTCTATATATATATATATATAAAATATTGGATGTGATATTTAAATTTGTATTTTAAAATTTAAAATTTACTGCAATATGTTTTGAAATATGAAAAAAAAAATTTGATTGTTTCGGATTAAAATTTGGTATATGATTGTCAAAGAAGAGGAGGTTGAAGTATGGTCCATTTTTTGTAATAGATAAGATAAATGGAGCTTCTCGAATGTCGATAGCTACAAATATCTGAAATTTTATCCAAATTTAAATTTGAACCCAATGGGATAGATTTGATCCATGTTAAAAGAATGTGATTTCAAAAATTAATATAAAAGATGAAAGAACAAAAAATTCAGGTTCAGATATAGATTTTGTTTGTATCCCATCTAAATTTGAATCTGAAAAAAATTTATGTTATATAATATATATGATGTTTGATGGTATATTTAAATTTATATTTTAAAAATTAAGATTTACTATAATATTTTTTAACATATGATAAAAAAAATAAAAAATATTTGTTTCGGTTTGAATTTTCGATTCGAATTTCGAATTGGATTGACCTTCCAGTCCCCTTTTTCATGCATATAATTAATTTAAAAAAAAATAATAACTTTTTTTAAAAAAAAAGTTGTCACTTCAATTTCTTAACTTTTAATTATAGAAAGGAAAATGCTACTTGTACACCCCATTTGGGGGTGTACATCGCACACCCCACCCATCCAATGGGTGGGGTGTGGTGAGAGGTCACTTCACAATTTGTGAAGTGACCCCCCCACCCTTAGATGGGTGGGTGTAAGATGTACACCCCCTTTGGGGGTGTACATCGCACACCCCACCCATCCAATGGGTGGGGTGTGGTGAGGGGTCACTTCACAATTTGTGAAGTGACCCCCCCCCCCCCCCCCCCCTTAGATGGGTGGGCGTAAGATGTATACCCCCTTTGGGGGTGTACATGTAGCGTTGCTCTTATAGAAATAATTATCTACATACTTGTGAAAAAATTTAAAATTTTATATTTGCTCGTCAGTTTAAATATTCCCCTGGAAAGATTTTTTTTTTTTTTTTATTTCTTATATACCCACTCTTTATAAGAGTTTATTTGAATGAATGTGAATTTTTTTAAAAAATATTTGAACACGATCATTTTCCTTTAATTATATATTATTATTATTGTCCTTACAGTTTTGAACATTTGAGGCTTGAAACTTTTACGGACGTTACTCTTTTTCGAGAGAAAAGAAATTTATTGTTTACATTAAAAACAAATATACTTTTTTTAAAAAATATATATATCATAAAGAGTAGTGCTACCGGTACACCATGGTTCGGGGTGTACATCATACACCCCGAACCATGTGCGGCTGGGATTTAGTTCCAATTAAGCGGGATTTCCATATACTCTATTCTCACCCCGCCTAACCTTTTCTCTCTTTCTCTCTCTCGCGCTCGCTCTCTCTCCCCATTCCCTCTCTCTCTCTCGCGCTCCCGCTCTCTCTCTAGTGCTCTTTCTCTTTCTCTCGCTCGCTCGCTTCGACTGTCAACCAGCAGGCGAGGGCCGGTAAAACCAGGGCTCTATCGTCTCCGTCGTTTAGGGTTGCCTTGGAATCGCCTTGCGAAGCACCCGAGGACCGCTCAACGAAGAGCTCTGTCGCCTCCGTCACCTCCATTGTGTAGGGTTTAGGGTTTAGTTACCTCGCCTCACCGCGCCGATCGGTAGGGTATTCTTTTTTTTTTTTCTTTTTGTGTTTTTGCTTCAATTTATGTTAATCTTGTTAATTCTGAAATAAGTGTACAAATTCATATAGATGGGTTAAGCACAGTTATAGATGGGTTAAGCACAGTTATAGATGCCACCCAATTAGACCATTTCCACTATCTCTTTCCACTATTACCCACTTAACCACATTTGGGAAAAACAAATTTTGTTCATTGTGTAATTGTGTACCGGTACGAACCTTTTGGAACACATATGTACCGGTACACTTTTTTGTGTACCGGTACACTTTTTTGTGCACTAGGATAATCGTATTCACTACAGGTACATTCTGTTTTGTACACTAGGATAATGGTAGTTCTCTTTATAAAAAAATCGTTCTTAATTTTTTTAATTAGCTAATGAAAGATCCCTTTTCATTCTCACAGAAGAATTTAGTTTTTTTTAATATCTTTTTTTGTGTTCCAACAAATATAATGACATGTTGAATTGAAAATATTAAGCATTATTCTCTTGTAATTTAAGTGTTTTAGAATAATTAATGAATTGCTACACGTGATTTTTATAATGCAGCTGAAGATATGGTTGCTACCAGACGTATGGCGTCCAGTAGATTGGTCGAGGAGGCAACCACTAGTAGGCAAAGCACTACTTCCAAGATTCATGAAGAGAGAATAGAGAGAGCAGTTCAAGATATAGCAAAGAGGACGACAAAGATTGAATTAGTTTCTGGAAGATGTTATCCATCCCATTTACATAATACAATGATTGTAGAAGAGTCTCCGAAGACATCGGGCAGCTATACGATCGCTGGCCCAGCACTACGGGAAGTTATGTCTATTGAACAAATGACATTGTTGAGAACAACGCCATTTGCTTCATACCTCGACCTCCCACCACTAACCCAAGACTTAGTATTAGTTGATAGTCTCCTCAGCTTTTGGGATGATGAGAAAAGAGGAGTTACAATAGGAGAAACTTTCTTCCTTTACTTGCGGATGAAATAGCTGTTTTGGTTGGGTTACCGACGCAGGGGGAGCCGATTCATTGGGGTCAAAAGAGTGTGAAATCGAAGATTTTTCATAAATACTTCAACGGCGATTATAAGCACGCCGATAGAAGAAAACTCCGCCATATTTTGTACAGTCTTGCTGGTCAACAGGGAGAGGATGCAGTCAGCGATTTTGTCTCGGTATTTATATTATATGTTTTTGCCACTGTCCTCTTTCCAACGAGCCACTACAATGTTCCCAAGGCCTTATATAGATATATAGATGAGTACATAGAATTGGTGACTATGCTTGGGGGCATGCAGTATATAATTTTCTTGTAAGTTCTATATCGAAAGCATCTCGACGTGTAAAGCGTCGGAATAGTGGGCACGAAAGAAACGCTGGCTATATTGATGGGTGTACAGTAGCCTTCATGGTGAGCACAATTGAAAAATAGTGTGTTAGTATACTTTTTATTTTGTAAATATTCATTTGTTCATTCCATTGCTGATAACTGGTGTTGATCATAAATGTAGAGCTGGGCTTTTGAGCACATCAAGGGTTTGGGTACTTCTGATGGGGACAAGGGTCTTCCACGGATAAGAAATGGAAAGCTTCAGCAGGTTTTAGGAGCTATGATAAGCTGATGAAAAAATTATTGTCTTATTCGCCTTCAGATGTAATAAATTATATAATGATTGTTAATTTATAACATTTCCTTAATTTTAGATAAATGTATCTATCTAATTCCATGTTATTATATATATATATATATATATATATATATATATAGATATATATATATATATATTATATATATATATATATATATATATATATATTGCAGGTTATACCACCTTTACATATCGTCCAGAGGAGATGTATATATTAAATCGTACCGCACCAGTTTGGCAGCCACCTCAGGTATTCTATAAGTTAAGAATTATACATGTTATTGATCTGGGGTTACTTTACGTATTTTCTAGTGCCCGTCTTGTTTTGCTTTTTGATTATTTGAGATTCAAGCGAAAACTACGGTGACTACTACCTCTAGCGCTGGGGATAGTAGCAGTATTCATAATTTACTTACTAATTTGGAACAAGCTGTTTATGGCCTCGAAGAGCGGATTAAAATCTTGGAAGCAGAGAATATTAAGTTAAGGATATAAATAAGAAGCTTCAGGACCAAATTGTGAGCGGCTCTGCTGTTGCAGCAGGAGAAGGCGGCGCGACAGGCGATGTCGAAACAGAAAATGTTGAAGATGAGGCTGAAGGTGGGCAGCACACATTAGGGAAAGAAACCAGCGAACATCCTCTTGATGCTGGTGAGATTAATATAGTGGTGCCCACTGCCGATATTAAAATCGACGTCCCGTCGAGAATTGAAAGGATTAAAGGCCGTGAAAGGAAGCGAAAGGAATTATCAGATGATTTCACGGCCGGGGAAAAGAGGAAAAAAAGCATCTTATATTAGAAAGCGCCGCCTTGATTCTAAAGAGCAGGGGTCGAAAGAAACTGAAGCATCAGATTCTGCTTCCGGGGCCATTGCCGACGTCCTTACGGTATTATTGTATTAAGTTTATTGTTTTTAATCTTAACAATTTATAAAGTATGACAATTGCATAATTTTTGGAATGATAACAGGCATTAAAAAAAGAGTATGATGATCCAGAAGGTGGAGTTTCATCCATCAATGTTCCGGATGAACCCGCTCTGGATAGCTCACCCGGATTCATTATTGAGTCTCGTCGCGAATATCCGGGTCGAGATAAAATTCCTAAAGAGGAAGATTTTGCAATCAACTTTTTATATCACAACCAATAACTAAGTTAGTCCACCATATCATATATTCTTTTAATTGTTATATATGTCTATTTCCATTTTCTCATTACTTACCATAATATTCTAATTCTTTTTGATAGGGGAGCTATATGGGAAGATAGCACCACAGGGTCGGATTCGCCTTGTATTAGTGGCGAAATCCTCCGAAACTTCTTATTTCGAGGCCCGACCCGCGATGAGGTTCGTGCACTGAAACGATAAACAACTAGTTAAATCTTGTAATATATATATATATATATATATATATATATATATATATATATATATATATATATATGTGTGTGTGTGTGTGTGTGTGGTGTGTTGTGTTTTAACATAATTTCTTGTTGTTTTCTAATATAGGTGATAAATGTATATTTTCATATTCTTAATACGATGGATATGAAGGGTGTACAGAAATTTAGCCATCCTGCTCTTTTTTTTCGAACTGAAGTTTCGGTGAGTTTCATATTTGTTTCAGTCCTATATTATTTTATAAAGTTACATTTATGTATATATCACCTTAATGAAACCACGAATTATACGTGTCTTTTTAATATCAAATTAGCTATTTTGTATATATATGACAACACATTGAGAATTTAGATTGTACTCAATCTCACAATTTAGTTCTCTTATATTGTGACATTAAAATATGATCCCTTTTATATTGCACAATTAATATGCTGAAACATAAAAGACTCTGAACTGTTAAAAACATTAGTCATTCAATATTTATTACCTTTTGGTTTATTTACTTATGTTGCATTATTCACCATAATTTCATTCATTCAAACCTCTTGTCGTGATAAGCATTTAGCAAAACCAAGATTGTAAGGAATTGATTATTAGATTGATGTTGTAACTATATTCCCTTTTATGTCCAGATGCACATACTTAACAAGATGGCAGGAATAAGGCCGGACGAGGCCATCACAGCTGACTTCATCCGGAATGTCGCCTACGATTCTGCATCCGTACGGCACTTTTTGGAAATAATAACTCCGGAAAGTATCAGCTGTAATAGATTTATAATTATTCCTATCAATAGTAATTGGCATTGGCATTTGCTTGTCATAGATTTGAAGGAATCCCATTTGAGAGTTGGAATTCCTTGTGGAGTCATCGTTTGGCAAAGGATGCTGCAACGTATTGGTATGTATATTACTTTTATATTATTACATTGATATATGCATAGAAGATTGACTTCACTATTTCTCTTATGCAGGCGAGGTGGTTTGCAGCCTATTTTGAGTTTATCCTTGAACAACGCATCCGCCACCCAATGTCATCTGGCAGCTTGATTGCAGCAACAAGGTTCGACTGAGGTTGATTGTGGCATGTACACATGCCTATTTGCTGAAAGAATTGTAAGAGGCGGCTCCCCCGATCTTTTGGTTTATGAAAAAGATCCCCCGTATTTCCGGTCGCACATGGTGAGCCAAATCTTACGAGATCCCTGTTGCGTGACTTCTAGTTCGATGCATACAAGTGTTCCGTAAAGATAATTATGTACAATAAATACTTTGGTTTAATTTATATGTTGAGTTGTATTAATATGTTGTATATCCGATGAATATTGTATTGAGTCATATATACGATTCCTTGTATTCCATTTTTGATCAGTTGATTTTAGTTTAATGTTGATTTGTATTGATTCGTTGTAGAGCAGATGAATATTGTATGAATTCAGTGTATCCCTGTTTTGATCAGTTTCAGTTGATATTGTATTGTATCAATCTGTTGTAATTTTTATGAATATTGTATTGATTCCTTTTATTGATTCATTGTATCTTAGTTATGATCGGTTTGTGGTTTTATGGTGAGTTGTAGTCATTCGCCGCAAATGTGATTATTTTTATGCTGATTACCTCACTAATTTTATTTTTCATATATTTTACATTTTATAAGTTTATTTTATATTAAATATAAAATTTTATTAAATTATAATTGTTTCAAAAGTATTAATTTTTAAATTTAATCTATATACAATTCTTTTAATATAATTGTGAAGATAAATTTACTCAGGTACTCAATACTGAGTACCGTTAGTGAGGAATCCAAGTGTGTGGTGTTTCTGGTTTTGAGGACCAGAAATGAGTACCGGTATTTTGGGTTTTGATGAACTTGAATGGGAAGCGGATGCGGGCATTCAGTACCGGTCCTCATTAATTAGTACCGGTACATAATCTTTCGTTTCGGTACATAACATTCATTACCGGTACATATTCCTTACTGCCGGTACTAAAAAATGTACAAACCAAGTGCCTGACAACAGATAGACTTACCCTTCGGTTGCTCATTCTGTACCGGTACTCACGATTTCGTACCGGTATAGAGTGATCCGGTATTCTTCTAAGTTCCTCAAAACCCAAAGTATTATTCATGGATTTATCCATCAGTACCGGTACGCAACCAAGGAGTACCGGTACTTGAGGGAGAAATCCATTAATACTACATTCGGGTTTTGAGGAACTTGGGTAAGTACCGGAACCATTTGTACCGGTACGCAATGATCAATACCGGTATGAATTGACGATTGCAAGTGTGATGCTTTCGGGTTATGAGGAACTTGGATGTGTACCGAAACCATGTGTACCGTACGGAAATATAAGTACCGGTACGAATTTAGTACCTGTACTGAATTATAAGTACCGGTACAGATTTACCAACCCAAGTGATAGACTATCTGTACCGGAACACAATATTATGTACCGGTTACACTTGTTCTTCTCACTCAGTCGCGTTACATGAAACTTCATCATACAATACCGGTACCGGAACTCATAAATTAGTACCGGTACTTCTTATTTTAGTACCGGTACTAATTTATGAGAACCGGTACTTTAGTGTTAAAATTTCAATAGATTTAAAAACTTGAAGAACTTTTAAATTTTGGGATTTAACAAATAGAAATATCTGTTAAGAATAGATACTTGGAAAATTGTGTAGTAAGTTGCTTCTCGTAAACTGGTAATGACAAAAGGATACTCCAGAACAAATCAATATACTGTTACAAGCACCAAATAAAAAATATTCTAGAATAATTAATTTTAAATGTTGGAGAACACATTGAGGCAATTGCAGAACATTCATATACAACAAATCAGCTTCTCAGAATTACATCTCCAATTCAGATCCCGGAAACACAGTGCAGTCATCTTTTCAGATTTACAATTCCATTCCTTTACAACATACAAGTTACCATAGTACAGTCATACATCTTAGATTTGTACATGTGAATTAACCATATACCAATCACAATCAGCTTGGCTTATGACCCCCTTTTATACACATATTGCCACAAATTATAACCCTAATGATTTACAGATTAGTTGCATTTAAATGTATTTATAATTCAAGCTACTCATATTTACATGCATCAATAATTCACTTGAAATATTAAATTTACAATACCCACGCATTAACAGCATCAGAAAATAGAAGAACATGGGGACAAAAAAAACAGAGTAGCAGTTCATAACCAACCAACCATATGTAATAAACAATATTCGCAACCCTCCACACCTCCCCCCCTCCCCACTCACTTGTAATCGCTCGTCAACATCATCAATATAAGAAGTAAAGACCTTATCGGCCAAATTCAGCATCACCTTGCATCAAAGGCCTGTGTTGATTGGCAGCAACCAAAATAGCCTTGAACCGGCTGAATGGAACCGCCATGAAACTCCTCTGTCATCATGCCAATAAAACAGCCATTAGGTTCTTAGTGACAAGTGACTGAAGCACAATACCAAACCTTACAAACTGTCACATGGCGTGAATGTTAGCAACAGCGATAACCAGATTATATCTAGATTAAAACCTCAAGGAAGGCTCCAGAATTGTTAAATTAAAAACAATAAAAATCCTGGAACAATAGCCATAATCTCCTACATTCACAAATTGTACCACCATGCTTCTCACCCTACTTACGTCATAACAGAAAGGAGAGAAGAAATTCAACAAATGGCAACAATACATCAGTTTGAGTAGTCTTCTGTACCAGAGCAACGCGGCTTAAATGGCATTGCCTAATCAATGTGAAAGGTATGATCATTGGGAACTTACTCCCCCACCAATACATTTCCTGAATGCTAGTATAAATTTCAATATAATTTTAAATATGTTTACACCAATTTCTCTTTGCCTCTCATTCACAAAAATCAAATAAAAATCAAATTGCCTAAAGCTAGCACTACAATTTTCAGCTTAAGACGTTAGCCTAAAATACACAAATGCTATTTTACATACCCTAACCTCATCATGTTCATTTTCAATACAGCTTACTCAACCTGATACGCTCCGCATAATTACATGACCAAAATGAGAATCGCAAAACATAAGAAAATATTACTGGAACAAATTCATAGCCAAGCAGATGTGAAAAATCTTTGCAAATGTAACTCTAAATATATCTTCAATACAATAAAAAATGCCTCATTGTTGATGTTAAATTACAGTTTAAGTTGCTGAAGCTGCAATTTTTCTCGTTGCCATCGTCGGCCTAGAACCACAATCCCCACTAAAGCAGTAGCCACAAATACATACCAAAATGTGTTAGTCTCTTTTGCCTTACTATACTATTAGGCAAATTTCAGAGTGGAAACTAGGCATCATAGCAAACACTACAAACCCAATGCGGGAATTATTACGAAATTCATAAGCTTCTCCACATTTCTTGCGGGAATTATTAAGAAAATCAGAAGGTCATCTACATTCTAAAATGTCATTGCACATAAGTTGGTATAACTCATATACCATTTTCTTTTGCCAACACTCTTTAGTAATAAAATTCAAAGTTAAGCCATAGTATTGAATTATATATAATATTGATATTAAAACCCATTGAGTCCACAAGAAATGCCTAGTCAGATGGAACAACGATCTTCCTCCACGGGCTATTACTAAGACTAATAATATAACCCAATCGGTTAAGAAACAACTAACTAAATCGAAATGAAAAGCAAGCAGAAGATGGCGTACCGGGTCACACATCGTCATGTCTGTCCTCAACATCATCATCATGTGATGTATGTCCATGTGAAGTACTTGTTCCAGTCGCTCCCGGAACTACATCATCATGCTTGCAGCCGATGATTTCAAACATCTTCTTTAATCCATCCTCAAGCTTCTTGAACCCTTGTTCCATTTTTTTCTCAACTGCTTGTACTTCCGATGTAATGATTGTAGAGACACTCCCTCATCTGATCCAGTAGAGGCTTGATGTTGCACTTGACGAGGCGGTGCACTTGTAGTCGCTTCACTTGTAGGACCTTTCACTTGCCCAAAGGTCCTTAGAGTTCCAATTGACTTGGCCAAAGTTATTCTATCAATAGCGCCCAAGCCATAGTCGTGTTGTTCACATGTGACATCAACTCCGTGATCTTCCAACAGGGGTAGTGATCAAGATCGGGTAAGGAAGAAGTTCACGCCTATTGTTGCCTTAATTACATACGTCATTTGATCCCAAATAAGATAAGGAATATTGACACCACACTCCAGCTGCACTCTCTGGGGTGACCAAGATAATAAAGAAGAAGTAGACGTTGTCATCGTATTCTTTTAGTCCCCACCGTAGGCATCAGGTTGTAGCAAAGAATCAAAGATAGAATGTGGTATTCCGGCTTTAAATCCTTTGATAGCACATAGTCCCCGTTGTTCTGTGTACCCGCTTGCAAATAGCATTAACGACAACATCCCAATGATGTCACTTTGAACAGGACCATGATACATATAATCACCAGATGTATCAACAGGCAAACCAAGATTCACACCTATTACATCTGGAGTTATATCAAACTTGACCCCTCGAACTGAGGTTTCGAATTTGTATGTCTCGGTGTCATCATCCTCTACAATTATCTCCCCTCATGTAAAACTCCTGATTAACTCGGAACAGAAACCCTTATTTGCTGGAACTGTACCTAGAGCCCCCAAAGGAATTCGTTCTACTAGCCTTTCAAATTCCGGAACTTGTCGACACAATTCATTGAAGTTTATATGTCGCTCTCCAATACATGTTCTATTTTCAAAGAATTGACGCCGTTGTGAAGTAATTGTGCTTCACCTTCTCCATAATTTGCTCGGCGATCTGTTTGAGAGCCCTCACGAATACGGGTCCACCGCTATTTCTTTGTGGAGAATCTTCCTATCTTCTTTTTCCTTGAAGGCATCGGTCCCTTTCCTTTCCCTATTACTGATTCTCCCTCATTTTGTGAAGATTTTTCAGATTCCGAGCTTGTTGATACTTCATTCCGTGATCTTTTTGAAGATTTCTTCTTCCCACTTTCACGACTACTTCCACTCGCAGTGGCCATCAAACTACAAGTGCCAGTAGTAGCAAAGAGAAGGCCATCTCCTGTGAAGAACATAATGCACTATGAGTTCATCGAATATGAATATCAGATATTCATATTCGATGTAATGTATTATCAAATATTGTTCTAACTCTTATGAAAATGACATAATTTGATCAATACCCTTTCAACAAGGACAAATTACATTCCAAATTTGAAACAAGTGTTCCATCTTGTAGGTGTGTTAAGGGTATCTTAATAGTGACATGCATGTGTAATGTGAGAACAGAGGGTTCCCTCACAATGAGTGACACTTGTATCTTCATACAAATAGTGACATGCATGTGTACATTGAGAACAGATGGATCCCTCACGGTGAGAACACAGGATCCCTCACCGTGAGAAACACAGGGATCAGCTCACTGTCACAAACTCTCACAGGGAGGGGAATCTCTCACAGTGAGAGAG